>MU859173.1:0-45715 GCA_033297205.1 Pseudoneurospora amorphoporcata | reverse complement strand
TAACGAATAAAAATTTCTGTCATTCATTAACCTTTAACCGTTTAGCACTGGGGGATCCCCACGTTTTGTTGGACTAATTCATTCCAGCTGCAGCGGGTGTCCAGTGCACCCCCCCCCCCCCCCCCGCAGTCTATGAATGATAGCAGATAGCAGGGGGCCTCGAGGGGCAGGGGCACCTCAGCGCGCGCCCATCAGCCGACAGCCACTGGCATCAAGCTGAGCCTGATTCCGTCCGTCATGAGATTGGATAACAACTTGGAAAGTTATGCAGTGGCCAATGGGGTCGGGTCGGGTGGTGGGAAATGATAGATAGGGAGTTGATACCTGGTAGGTATCTAGTAGGTAGGCTGAAGAAGGTGAAAGGGTGTGTAGAAGGGTCAAGTGTACCGAGAGTGTCAGGCGGCGTGGTGGCGGTGGCGGATAGCGGGTACGGGTTTTCTTTGAGGTGATGTGGAAAGGAGAATGAGAGAACAATGAACGGACACAATTGGAAGACGAATACGCAACTCTATTCTGGGAAAGGAAGGGGATGGAATTATAGAGGAAACACTAAAAGTCAGAATACAAACATGTGCATCCCACGGCGGGAGATCCGAGGTCAACAGCGTAGTAGCGTGCCACCTCACTGCCCGGGCGCCTTCCCCACTGGGATGGGTTTTCTGAATTCTGACGGTGTGGGCGGTAGAATGGAATGGGGACGCCAGGGGGAAGGGAAGGCAACCATCTGTCATCAGGGTACGTACCATTTCATGGAAGAAAAACAGAGTGACCCGACTGGAGGTACCTTTTCTGCTTTCCATTCAATCCCCGTCCCTTATCTCCAAACGGACCCCTCACACAACCGGCGACCGCGCCTAAAAAGTTCCAGACCAAGATAGATACAGTAAAACATGTTCGGACGGGATCGGATGAGAACGTCAAAGTTACGAGCTACATACGCTGGCGCAGTATCTCGCTTTTCAGACCGCATCGCATACTGCTGAAGCGAATTCCTTATCTTTGACCGTTCCCGTCGCTACATTCGCGCGCGCCGTCTTTTTCTCTCTCACTCTCCCCTCCTCGTCCTCCTTCTTTGTTCTCCTCACCAAGGTTTTGAACACGTTCAAGATTTGGAACGTGATTGCCTTTTTGTTATTGCGACTGCGACTTGCGACTACTGCAAAGGCTGGCGAGGTGTTTGGACTTTGCGACATCATACTATACCTACTACCATTACAGACCTAATACTTACGACACAATGGTTCGTCACCGCTCCATTAAAACCAGTGGATTTTGGATTATCCCAAACTTCACAAACCAAACAACCAAGGAACACACAAGTTAACAAGATGGATCAAACACAGTCTACCAAGGAGTCCTTCGCCTCCAATGCCGCCGGCTTGGCCAAGTTCCGCGATCTTGACCAGCGCGGCAAGAGTGCGTTTACCTAGAGGTATCCCTACACAAGCAAAAACTGATACTTGTAAACAGTCATGGCTGAGTACATCTGGATCGATGCTGAGGGTATGTACAATTCCACCAGAATGAACATCAAGAGGTCAAACTAACAGACTGTCATACCTACAGGCAACACCCGCTCCAAGTCTCGCGTACGTCTTGATCCGTCTTATCGCACCCCTGCTCGGGATCAGACCACCGCCCATCTCACCAGCAATTGGGAGGAGTTGACCGAATCGAAAGCCCGAAGCTAACTTGATCACAATAAACAGACGCTCGATGAAAAGGCAGAGGGCCAGTACAAGCCCGAGGAGCTCCCCATCTGGAACTTTGACGGCAGCTCAACAGGCCAAGCCCCTGGTGAGGACTCGGACGTTTACTTGTAAGCCGAATCCGCCTGATGATGATGAGACAGGGAACATCAGGTACTGACCACCATGACCCGTGCAGGAAGCCCGTCGCCGTGTACCCGGATCCTTTCCGTCCTCCCAACAGTAAGCCACCAGCAGCGCTCATCTTACGCCTCTGACTGCACATGGCTAACCGCATGCAGACATCCTCGTTCTTGCCGAATGCTGGGATGCTGATGGCACTCCCAACAAGTACAACCACCGCCACGAGTGCGCCAAGCTCATGGAGCTTCACGCCAAGCACGAGCCTTGGTTCGGTCTCGAGCAAGAATACACCCTCCTCGATATGAACGATCGTCCCTACGGTTGGCCTCAAAACGGTATGCCCTTTCCATCCATCGGCCCATCCACGTCATGCCATGTGCAGACAGACACTAACAACATGTACGCAGGCTACCCCGCCCCCCAAGGTCCTTACTACTGCGGTGTTGGCGCCGGCAAGGTCGTCCAGCGCGATATTGTCGAAGCGCACTACCGCGCCTGCCTCTACGCCGGCATCAAGATCTCGGGAACCAATGCCGAAGTCATGCCTGCCCAATGGGAGTTCCAAGTCGGCCCCTGCGTCGGCATCGAAATGGGTGACCAGCTCTGGCTCGCCCGCTTTCTGCTGCACCGCGTAGCCGAGGAGTTCGCCGCCAAGGTGTCGGTCGATCCCAAGCCCATCCCTGGCGACTGGAACGGTGCCGGTCTGCACTCCAACTTTTCGACGGCCGCGATGAGGGAGGAGGGCGGCATGAAGTATATCGAGGCGGCGATCAAGAAGTTGGAAGGAAGGCACAAGGAGCATATTGCTGGTGAGTTTGCCCGATTTGTCTCGACAGTGATCAAGGCTAACAAAGAGGGGAAACACAGTCTACGGCGAAGGCAACGAGAAGCGTCTCACGGGCCGTCACGAGACGGGCGCCATCGACACCTTCACCTACGGCGTGGCCAACCGTGGCGCGTCCATTCGTATCCCTCGCGAGTGCGCGGCAAAGGGTTACGGTTACTTTGAGGATCGTCGTCCTGCTTCCAACGCGGATCCTTATTCCATTACTGGCATTATCAGTACGTTTGCCCTCCTCTCTTATCGTCCTCTTCTTTGTTTCCTTGATGGGATGCTGACATTTGTTTACAGTGGAAACCTGCTTCGGTGCGATCGACGATGATGCGGTTGAGGCTTAGATAGGTTTGTCCATTCGAGACAGGTTAAGACTTTGGAACGAGAAATCAGGTTGGGTTGGGGACAAGGATGACAGTTCCGGGATACAGTACGGACGGATTGATGGATGATACAGATTGGGGAATGACGGACGGGTCATGGATGATGAAGATCCTTCGAACAATGGACAAGACAAGGCACAATGGTTCGCGGGTATGGGTGTACGGGTGGCTTGGAGTTATTTGAATTTGCCAGTATTCTTTTCAACAGGCTAGATGCAATGCGTAATCAACAAAGTTAGAACTCATCACAGCCCTTCTTGTCTGTGACAGTTATGCTTGAGGTGGGCTTGTCACGTTGAAAACGGGGTTAAATTCGGTGAAGTGGTTGAAGCTTAGAACTTCACTTTTATGGTCAGTGTGGACCAAACACTCCAATGTTGAGGCGATGCCAATGATAACAATTTCGACCCTTACGTCAACAAAAAACAAAAAAGAAAAGAAAAAAAAAAAAAAAAAAAAAAAAAAAAAGACGACGAACAAGACGGCTTGGATGACTGAACATAGCCAATTAAACCCAAAAAGACTCCTAATCAAGGTACAAAGATGAACCTCGGCTCGTTCTCCCATCGGAGATAATGCCGAGACCACTGTAGATAGCGCCAGACTAACCCCGCATCGCACTACCGGGCTGGGGTAACACCGACGCCGATGTCGCCCGAGTGTTTTCCGTCGTGAGTTTGGGGTATTCTTTATCCTTTCTCATCAACATCATCACTATCCAGCCAAAAGGGATACGGATATATCAACATCAACACCACGGCAACCAGAGCAAGGTCGTCACAATGACACTCATCAAAGTCCCAAAGTTCGATGATGAAACCAAAAACAACCCAACCCTCAAAGACCACAAACTCGTCATCCTCACCCCATGGGCTCCTCCACCGAACTACATCGCCTCTCTCCAGCAAAAGTTTCCCGACTTGGTGGTTGAATACCACGCTCCACCCCAATCCGAATGGACCCAACCCGGATCCGAGAGCTCTTCTCCGTTCCCGATCGAGCAGTGGAAACATGTCACCATCCTCTTGACCTTCACGTACCTGCCCCAACCGAAAGATGCGCCGAAGCTGCAGTATGTTCAGCTCATCAGCGCGGGGGCGAACCATATTTTGGATCATCCGCTTTTTAGGGAGAGAGAGGAGGTGGAGTTTTGTACTGCTAATGGGGTTCATGGGTTTGTTTGTTTTCTTGTTCTCCTTTTTCTTCAATCCCATCCATCATATGCCACCTTGACTTCCCCCTTCCGATATCCATGTCCAGCTTACCTAGAGAAAAAAAAAAAAAAAAAAGAAAAAAAAAAAAAAAAAGAAAAAAAACTGACAAGCAACAACAGCCCCCAAATCTCGGAATGGGTCCTCCTCACTTACCTTTCCTTCAACCACCGGCTCCCGCACTACCTCAACCTGCAGAAACAAGCGCACTGGTCCCGCGGCCACTTCGACTCCATCGAGGACGCCACGGCCAAAACCGTCGGCATCTTGGGGTACGGCGCCATCGGCCGCCAGACGGCCCGTCTGGCCGTAGCCATGGGCATGCGCGTGCACGCATACACGCTGCACGCTCGCCCGACCCCGGAGTCACGCAAAGACGGCGGATGGGCCCCCGTGGGCATGGGAGATCCCGAGGGCGTGTTTCCGTCTCGGTGGTTCTCTGGTCGCAGCAAGGAGGACTTGCACAGGTTTCTGGGAAGCGGGTTGGATCTGCTGGTGGTGTCAACACCGCTTACCCCCGGTACGAAGCACCTGCTCGGCAAAGAAGAGTTTGAGGTCCTGTACAACTCTTCACCCCCGGTGACGTTCGTGGACGAAACAACCGGGCACGGCGAGCCCAGAGGCAGGACGTTTGTGTCCAACATTGCGCGCGGGCCCGTGATTCACACGGATGATCTGATCGATGCGCTTGAGGGCGGGCTGATACGCGGCGCGGCGCTGGATGTTACGGACCCGGAACCGTTGCCGGATGGTCACCGGTTGTGGAGCACCAGGAATGTGATTCTCACGCCGCATGTTAGTGGGGCGTCGACGAGGTATAATGAACGGGTGCTGGCGATATTGGAGGAGAATCTGGGGAGGTTGGGCAGGGGGGAGGGGTTGGTTAATGAGGTTAGTAAGAAGGAGGGGTATTGAATGGCCCCCGAGGGCGGAGGGACGGGATGGCTATTGTACCTAGGTTTGTATGGGATCATGACGAACGATGAGCTTTAGAATAGACTGCTGGGTCAATGCGTGTGTACCTAGTAAAGCTGTAAGGCTCAGCTGATGGGAGACCGGGATGGAGCGAGGGCATTAATAAGCTCAGCGACTTCCAAAATGACGGGAATGAAAGAGAGTACCTAGCATCCAGCACATTATATCCAATTATGATATGTCTGCTCGGGAGATTTCTACGAACTTGATCCAAGGTTGTTGTTTCGTGATTCCCCCCTATAGGTAGGTAGTGTCTCCCCTTTTCAACAAGGCTGTAACTAAGTCGACATCGGTTGCCAAGCCGGGGTTATGAGATTATCGTGATATGTATGTAAGGTAATCTAGTTGCTGCAGCAACCCCCCTGTATGTCAACAAACATGCCCTCAGCTGGGCTTCGTCGTCGTAAATACCAAACCTTGGTCCATATACTTGGGAATCGGAAGGGGAAGTGTTTTTGCAAAAAAAGATCAGTCTCAGCCTTGTCGTATGGGCACTCGACGGAGATTCTCAGCCCGAATTATGTCATCGGATGCATAGGGCGCGACGACGGCAATCGGTGTTGTCACGGTTATTCGGTGCGTACTTACCTTATTTACTCTTTGTTTGCCGCTGTTCTTGATGTTGAAACCACGACATGGAGGTGTCTTGCCAAGATTGTGTGGTTGGAAGGTAGAGGGGCAGGGGCAGCCAAAAACATTTTGGAAGAAAGATGTTAAAAGAAGAAATGGAAAGGACATGTGATAAGCCGCCCGGGTTGACTTGTAGCCCGGCCGTCAAGTCCGGGCCCGTGATTCCGGCAGGCAGGCGCCAAGCCGGCGGATGACCCAGCCTCCTGTCCATAAAACAGTCCGGGCGAGGGGTCCAGTGCACGGCCCGGATGTGATGTTCTGGCGGCTGGGCCACTGAAGAATGGAACCATGCTAAAGTGGAGCCCCCGCGTCATGACTGACTCAAAGGCGCTGTAGGAAGAGTGTTTACAGCGGCTTCGGGGGGGACCATCAGCACGCCGTCTGCTCATGTCCACTAACGGCCGCGATCCACATGTCGTCCACATCCACTTTGACCACACAAGGAACAGAGTCAACAAAAGATTCTACAGAACAACGGGCATTGTCATTGTCAGGGTCGGTTCCTTACAACCAAACACACACAACCCATCAATCGATGTGAACCCCAACCAGAAGAGGGTTCTCCCGCCATTACCTTGTCGAGTCCACGAGCGCGTCCTCTGCCAGGCCAGCGTCAAACATCGATACCTTGGATATTCCAGACGCGTTAGGTTCGGTTGTCTGCCCAGAGAGAAAAGGACAAAAGAGCAACACCACCACAACCACAGACGAGCCATTGCCTACATGCCCAACCACCACGACCTACCAAGCAATGACGCTGTAATCTTGGGATCCCTTTGCCATCACACGCGCACCCGCTGGACGACCGTGCCTGTTGTCCAGTCGTCCTGGTGGCTGTTGGTCTGAAGGACAACAACCTATAACAAACCACCACCACCACCATATATATACCTACGACCGACCATGCCTACAACCCACGTTGAAGCCACCTCGGAAGCACTGCTTCAGGACATTGCCAATGCCCTCTACAAGGCCAGGAAGGTCGTGGTCATCACCGGCGCTGGAATCAGCACCAACTCGGGCATTCCCGTGAGTAAACAGTCAACAACACCCAGCCAAACAAAGGCGCCCTTCCTCTCCCGCTAATGGCTCTCTTAACACACTACAGGACTTTCGATCTGAAAATGGCCTATACTCTTTGATCCAAGCCCAGTTCGACGCCGCCGCCGAGGCCAAGCAGGACGCTTCCCAAGAACCCGAGACGTCCGATCGACCGCCGAAGCGACCCAGACTCGACCCTCGAGAGGCCAACGACGTGGGCGAGACTATCCAAGTCGCAACTACTAGTACACCAGAGAACGATACAATAGACGACGGCAAGGACAATAACTCTACCCAAGTCACGACGCCCTCGTCCAAGGTGACGGGCAACAATGGAGAACCCTCGGACCGGCCTCTTCAGTTCCCATCCTCTCCGCCGACCCTCGACTTTTCCCACCTGCGCCATGACCGCGGGCTATGCTCCTCTCCCTTGTCCTCGCCGCCGCCCGTTCTCCTCGATCCCTTCCGCGACAGCTCAACCTCGCGCTCATCCCGCAGCGACAGTGTCTCGTCTGATTCCGACAGCCAAGATCCCTCGTCCGCATCCACACCTCTCCTCACGTCCCAATCGTCCAAAAACACCCTACCAAACATGAAGGGCAAGGATCTGTTTGATGCCCAGATCTGGTCGTGTCCCGTCAAGACCTCGGTTTTTTACACCTTCGCCACCAATCTCCGCCAAAAGGTCCGCGCCGCCGAACCAACAACGAGCCACCACTTTGTCAGTGTCCTCCGTGACAGCAGAAAACTGGTCCGTTGCTACACACAAAACATCGACCAACTCGAGGAGCGTGTGGGTCTGGCCACGTCCCTCGAACTCGGTGCCGGCAGCCGCTACCGCTTTTCAACGCGAAAGCCTGCGGGTGGCCGGCCCAAAGATGCTGCAGATCAAGGTGGAAGCCAAGAAGAGGACCGGCCCTCGTCGAGCCAAGGACAAAAGGAGAATGATTGCCCGCCAGCCAGTCAACCACCAGCTTCACAGCCACCAGCAGCATCTCAACCCGATGCTTTGTACCAGGACTCATGCTCCCAGCCGGCCGCCCCCAACCGCGGTGTCGAATGCGTCTTCTTACACGGATCCCTAGCCGAGCTTCGATGCTTCGTTTGCGCCCGGACCGCCTCGTGGGATGAAGCTGAGCGACAGGCGGATACTCTAGCTGGTCGGCAGCCCGAGTGCCCACATTGCGCTGGTGCCACTGCGGCTAGGGAAGAACGAGGCAAACGAGCGCTGGGAGTGGGCAAGCTTCGCCCGGATATTGTGCTCTACGGCGAGGAACATCCACATGCTCACCTGATTAGTCCTCTGGTACAGCACGATCTATCTCTCGGACCGGATATGCTTCTCATTCTCGGCACCAGCATGCGAGTCCACGGGCTGAAGGTGTTGGTAAAGGAGTTCGCCAAGGCCGTGCATGACAAGGGAGGAAAAGTAGTCTTTGTCAACTTCACCAAGCCGCCTGAGAGTGTATGGTCGGATGTCCTGGACTTTTGGGTGCAATGGGACTGCGATGCTTGGGTGGGAGATCTCCAGAACAGAAAGCCTGCGCTGTGGTTGCCGCCTGGTACGGTGTTGCCGGAGGAAGACAAGGCCAAGGCTAGCAAGGCGGCGCGCAAGAGTAGTGGTGGTGGGGAGACTGGCAAGAAGAAGGCCGACAAGGCAGTTGACAAGACCACCGACAACAGCGAGAAGGCTGCCGAAAAAGACAAGGCCGAGAAGGACAAGGCCCAAGAGCCAAAGCAGGCTGACAAGACCGACAAGCCACCAACATCAAATAGGAGGAGGAGGGAGAGCGACAATGACAAGGGACTGAAAGCACTGGTCGAGGCGGCTAGCACCGTTCAGGACCAGCTTGCCATTGAGGCTCTAAGCGCCTTGAAGACGCACAAGGTTACTCCTGAGGAAATGAGACATCACCAGGAATTGGTGGAAACAGCCGAGACAGAGATGCTGCCGCCCCCGTTACCTGTTTTGAAGGCACTTGCCAGACGACCAACGAAACCCCCGAGGGAGCCCAAACTCAACCCCGGTGCAAAACGGCCAGCGTCTGTACGCGATCATAAGAACAACGCGGCACACCTGGTTTGGAGAATTATGGGTAGTCTCGAAGTCATCAGGAATTTGCACAGCGAAGGGGAGAAGCAGGTGCCTGGTCCTGTTCGTGTTGCTGTTCCGGTTGAAACGACTGTGAAGGACAAGTCGAGGAATAAGGGGAGGAAGGTCACTGCCAACCCGCACGAGTCAAGGTCTCTTGATGAGAAGGATAAACCGAAAGTGACGGGGAGGAAGAAGCCCCAGCCTAAAGAGGATAGCCAACCATCCATCAAGGTGTCGGCCAACGACGCTGGTGGTGGCAACCCTCCAGATCAAGGCGACGAAACTCAGGGAGACGTTGAAGCCGATTCCATTACAGCTGCGGTTAAGACCCGCAAGCGAAAACGGAACGTCACATGGAAAATGATCCGGGGTGTCGAGACCCGCGTCTCTCTCGATAAGGATGGGACAGAGATCGCTCTCCCACCACCACATCATCCTCATGCTACTGCCGTCCCGGTTAACATGCCCATCAAGGCACCCCAGCGTCCGCGCTCCAAGACCCCTCAACTTGCTCAGCCTCCGGCACCGCAGCAGACACCAACCTTAGCACCAGCAACGATACCCAAGAACCGAGCCCTACCGGAACCTAAACCGAAAGCTCCTCGTAACCGAACCAACAGCGGGGCCAGCATCCCGCCTCATACGGCGATCCATACGACCGCCATCTTCACACCCACACCTCTTGCCAACCTTGCAGTGGAGGTCGTTGACAAATATGACGCCGGCTTCGAAGAGACAGATCGGCTCATCGCTAGGTACCATGAGCTTGCTTCTGGTACGCAGTCAGCCGCCTCCACTCGCGCCTCCAGTCCACAGCCATCTCAAAACAAAGCCGTCAACGAACATCAGCTACCGCCGCTGAACATGAGGAATCTCAACAATGCTCAGACTACCGTCCCGCGCAGAAGTTCAACCACCAGCAAGGGGTCCAGGAAGAGAGCCAAGACTGGGCCTGCCAATGACTTGCTTAAGCTGCAGGTGTTGGAGCCCAAGTTTGATACACCCGGACCGTTGTCAGAGAACGTGTTGAGTCCCAATGTTGGTAGCCCGCCGATTGGGTTTAACGGACCAAGAGGTAGGATGGGCTCAGTGCATCAACAACAGGGACACAACGACCAGGAGAACCAGCCACCGGGCCAAGAGCAACAGGGTCAGCAACCGGTGGACCAGTGCCAACATCAGCAACAGCAGGTCCCAACACAGGGTCAGCCGCAATACACAGGCCGCAACCCATTCTTCTACTCGGACCCGCTAGCTTCGCATTTTAGTTTCCCTCCTCGGTGGGGGGATCAACAGCAACAGCCCCCCCAATCTCAGTCTCAGTATCAGCAAGCCGTGCCCCTACCACCAGCGGACTACCCAATTAGGTATTGGAGTACCACCGCCCTCGACATGTTTTTCCGGCCATGCATGGAAGCGCAAAAGCGGCCCTCCCATGATCAGGAACAGGAACCAGAACCGGAGCAGACACAGCAACAGAGTATGGGTCTAGGCATCCCAGAGCCCTCACCCATATCCGTATCCGCACCCGCACCCGAAGCCGAAGCCTTGGAACCCGAAGTAGACGACGACCCCTGGATCGAAGCCGCCCGCCGCGTCCGCCAACGCTTACCTGTACCCATGGGGGGCGACCTCAGCGCAGCAGCCCTTGCTCAGCTAGCCGTCCAAGGCGCTGCTGTACAACCTCCATTGCCATTCTCGACAATCCTGCCCGCTAGGGGCGTTCCGGCGAGGTTTTATACTCCTTTTCAAGCTTGGCAGCAGCAGAGGCTGGAGGAGATAAGGCTGCAGGGGCCGCCGCACGAACAAGAGGGGCAACAGCAGGCTGTCGGAATGGGGTCTGGGACTTTGGGGCAGACGACGGAAGGGCAGGGGTCAGGACCGGGTGCTGGACAGGGACAGGCACAGGCACAGGGACAAGCACCAGGTTGTTGGCCGCCGCCGGGTTGGTCGGCTGAGGAACAGCTGAGGCAGGAGGCGGCCATGATGTTGAGTTCAATGCGAGGGAGCGCTTAGGATGTGTTTAAGTTCTCCAAATGAGGAGGCCATGTTGGAGGAAAGTACACTCACTGTGCACGGCAAGCGAAGGACAGGGCAAATTATCAACCGGCAATCGGTATGGTTGAATGCATCAATCATTGTTTAGAGTATCATGATCTACGGAGTATCACTTTGGAGTATGGGTGTATACTGTATAGATAGAAGCAAGCATATTAGCACATGGGAGAGAGAGATAAGGTACTCTCCTGGGCTTCGGTTGGCATACGGCGTTTTAGCGGAATTTGAATTGGTCATTTTAGGTAGGTACCAGACAACCAACAGATTAGATGTAGAATACATTCAGCTGTCAAGTTTACTTACATGTAATGAACATGGCATAGGAATTTCTTTTCTCGCCCAGATAGCTGATTGATCATAGTCGTGAACCGGTGTAATAAGGTACTCTCGAAAAGCATATAATAACGGTAAGGTAAGCTAAGGTAGGTAGGTACAAATATGCTCCTTTAATCGTGGTTCCTAAGGTACCTTAGGTAGCCGAAGTGGCTCTCAACACCAGACTACCAACTAGGTAACTAACTAAATCATCGATGGATGGATGGCCTGATGTCTAGGGTAGGTATGGAGCAAACTGACGCTACGGAGGGACACTTGAAAGCAACATAAAGATACCCAAGGTACCTTACCTAATCAGGACTAGGTAGGTAAGGTATCCAAGTTTTGCGATATGCGATGAGTGCAAGGTGATTAGGTAGGAAATTATTTCTCTGTGGTTTCTGGTATAGGTAAGGTATCTTGAATTCCGTTGATTGTGACCTCGAAACAGAATGACAGGTACCTACCTCTAAGATGTATAGTCGCTGATGTAATGCCCGAACGAGAAAAAACCATACAGCGAGGCGCTTTCTCTCTCCCTCCTCTGAGTCCTCTCCTATGTCACTTAACTAACCCCAATTCAAGTTTATTATCTAGAGATATTCAATATCCAACGCCACAAAAGCGCACATACCTCCCTACGGAACCAAAGCCTCAACTAACTCCAGAAAAAAAAAATATGAAAAGGTCAACCTGAAGTAGCATCGCCAAGATTCCATAGGTAGTAGGCAAGTTATCTGATTTCCAGCTAGCTGCCCCTGCCACAGGCTGACCGACGTTTTGCCTCAGGTCCAGTCCATGTCCATGTCCTCCAAACACCGACTGACCATGATAGCCTTTGTCTTGTTGTTTCTCATTCACTGCAGGTGCCCGCATTACCACCCCATTATCACCCCATTGCCATCGCGGGATCGCCACCTGGCATCTTCTGTTCAAGTTCGCCAGCCGCCCAGACCTTTTGGCGCCCATTCACTGTGCGGACACTTTCTTCTCGGGTACTAACTTGTTTGGGGGCACGGTTGCCCATACCGGTTTTCCTCTCCCCTCTCCGCTTCCGTTATATAATTTAATCCTAGACTAATTAGAAGAAAGAGCTTTCGTCGGAGTCTAGGGAAGTCATATTTCTCATTAGCTTTTAATATTGGAATATTACTATGGAAGGTATTCGATACTCAACCACCCAACCAACAGGAAGGGAAAGATGTAGTAGAATCCATTAGGTATGTAGCTCTAGACTCGAAACTAAATCGCTTGAGTTAGGTTCCTAGGACGGGGCCCGTGGACATGGCTTGATCTTTGTCATCTGACTCATCTCCATGAGTTCCCATCCATCACATATCTGAACAAGACACTGCTTTGGTACTTATTTCGTCGACTTGCCTTCTTCAAGTAGTCCACGAACCACGTGTGTACTGTGTAGGTTGTCCAGCAGGTAATGAATGAATGAATGGTAAATCGGATATTAAGACAAACTTCCTAGTTGGAGGTTCGGTCCTCCTTTTCGATTTCGGTGTTCTCCGTAGGAGTCCTTGCTTGCTTCATCCTTCCGCGTTTATGAAGTAGCAGATGCACAATGGGCTTCCTTTTCTTTGTTATTATCGTCGGTGACACTTGACAGACAAGAAGCCTTTGACACCTTCACTTCCCTTGTCGATGCGTGAGATTTGGGACAGTACATTGCACCATTGGATGTTCCCACCTGGTGTCATAATATGGTCAACAGACCAAGGGCACCTAGGTCAAACGTTTCTGTGAGACAGAAGGTAAGTGTGAAGATAAAGCAGGAAAGGAGGTAGCTAATTAAGTCTTGAAGTCTAAAAGCTCTCATTTAACCCGCGAAGATATAGAGATAATCTCGCCTTCCGACCATCGTCCACTCCAATTGTCACGGACTGGTACACTTGCCATCCAGTATTGGACACCGCAGCAAACTCCCTTGACAAGTGCCCCTCCTGACTCAAGAAGTGGCCCACAAGAGAAACAGAGGGAAGTCTGGACCAAGCCCGGGGTAGCATAGCAGCCCGGCACAACAGCTAACAGAGTGACACCCACGACAGCCTCAAGACCACCCATCATACAACACAACCAAAACAAAAGACAAGTCCAAAACCACAAAAAGAATTATAAAAAAAGTGGGAAAAAAGGTATTGCACAGTCCGGGATTCGAACCCGGGTCTCGCACCACATTGTTTGTACTGCCGGTGTGCCACCACCGGCTTTGCCTCGTTCGAACTTGCGTCCTCGGGGTTGCCAGGGCCCTCAGCAATACAAAGTTCTGAAGTGCACGCGTTATACCACTGCGCCAACCGTGCTGTTGGGTTGTTTGTTGAAACGGTAATACAAAGATCTGGTACATATACCACGAAGGGCAGGGCACCTAGGGAGCGGCAGAGAGCGGGACAGGAGACTGGGCGCTGGGGGGGACACACCACGGGGTACTGCGGGCACTGGGGCCTCGGGGGTACGTGCCCTTCCTTCCATGCCCGAGGGTAGATGTACCAAGGTGCTTGTATGAGAAGGGAATGGGACTCGGTGAGTGCCTGCTTCTGCTCCTTCCTCGATAAGAGTTTGCAAAATGCCTTCCGGAGAGATAACTAGTACATGACCGGCGAGGGGGAGAGGGGCAGACACTGGGGGGTACGTACCCGTTTTTTCTGCTTGGAGATTCCATTGGGGAGAGCCAGACTCTGAAGATCGAGCTGCCTTCCAGGTGCTCCTGCTCCTTCCGTGAGATTTTTCCAAATTGTCTTCCTCGAGCGGTTGACTGCTGGGAAGACTGGATTTGGTTGGTCATTAGAATCAGGTAGCCACCCCCCTGAGTACACTGAACAGGAACAAACGGGCCTTGAAGGCTACTTAACCCTCCGACACCCCTCGTCCTAATCCTCTCTTGATGTTCTTTTTCTCCATCGTTTTCTCCATCTTCTACCATCACCATCACCGCCACCAATCACCATTACCGTGCATCAACCACAACCATCACAACCACAATCATCACAGCAACAACAAGAGAAGCAACCACAGAGCTCAACAAGAGCCTTGCTCGAGCCCCTTCATTCACGTATGTGCCATCTTCCTTATGACACAGTCATTCTTGGACGCCTGCCGTGCCAGTGTCTTCAGCCCCGCCATCTTCCCCCGCGTCGCACGTCTCGAAACACTTTGCCGTGCAGCAACTGACCCATCCCAGGGCACAGCTTGCTACCTAGGGCCCCGTTCAGCCTACTAGTCCAGTCGCTTTCCTGTTTCCCGCTCAAACTTCCCTTCGGGTATCCCAGCCAAGAGGCGCTTCACCCGCGCAAAAGAAGGCCAGCAAGCCGAAGAGGCAGAGGTACGTAAGTTTGATTCCAGTTCAGTTCGTCCTCAATTGAAGAAAATAGGCTGATTCTGTGTGTTAGCAGATACGACAAGGCCTCCTGAGTGCCTTGTGGCAATCCTCTTCCGAGGCACCAAGGCAGCTCGACCTCGATCGGGCCTCTAGGGTCTGTTCGCTGCGGGAACCTGGAAGAAGAGGACGGACACTAGTTTTGAACAGAGGGAAGGATAGCTTGTAGCCATGGAGGAGCAGGAGAAGCACGAGAGGGAGGAGGCCGAGAAGTACGAGAGGGAGCACAAACGTCGCTTCCAAGATGGAACGGCGATGACCAAGGTCTTGTCTTCGGATCTGCGTCGGAAACATGCGATCAAGCATTGGATTGCAAAGATTGTTGCTGGCTGGTCTCGGTAGCTCAGAGGACTTGCTGTCCTGGACGCTCGCAATCGTCTCGCCTTCGGAAGAATAAGGTTGTGGAAGAAGCTGTTGAGGTGTGGTACACTTGTTTGGTACTTGATGCATGTGCTCTGATGTAGGCGGCTTGCCGGCTGCAAGAAGAATTGCCTGTTTCCAACGGATGCATGATGCATGCCAACGGTTGTAAATAACATGTGGAAGGTGATGACCTCCTTGAAGGAAACACCCAAGGTCCATGTATGACACACGTCTCCTTCATGTTCATTCCTGATGAGCTTCGATGCTTGTGTCTACGACTATTTCCATGCATTGCTCCCCGACATTTTGACAAATGGAGCCTTGCCTGGCCCTCCAAATCTTGAGCCGCGACACTCAGTTTTGGAGCTACGAACACTTGCGATGGTGAAAAGACGCCAACCGAGAGATGGGCCTGGTTCAAGGAACGGCCGATACCATTAGTTGACGGATTTCACAAGTCACAACATCATGACATATTGTGGGCAAGACCACCAGCAGACAAATTGACACAGGCGAATTCGAATAGGTAATGGCAAACACGGCTTGCTAAAAAGGAGGCACTGCGTTATCAGAGCTCAGAGTGTGCATTATACCCTTGATCACTTCAACAGAATCGAGTGTCCAACAAGCGTGCTTCCATCCAGTCTCGGACCGCCACCATCAAACGAAAACCAGATAGCACAAAATAACGACAACCTCCGAACGCACGGCAAGCGAATTGCAAAATTGGGGCAGCGAAAAGAGAAGTCGGGACCGAAGAAGAGAAAGGTGAACGAACAGGGAGGGAAAATAGGTACCTTCTATGGAAGGAGGGGTGGAAGGAAGGATGAAAGGGGAATGAGGGAGGAAAGAGGGGAGGCGTCAAAGAGGAGGAGGGGTACAACGGAAGGATGGAAGGACGTACACTCACTCATGTGGCTGGTGGTGGTTGCCTGGTTGAGTGCCTGGTCGTCGTGAGTGTTCGTTGAGGCTCTGTCTCCCCGTTTTGTTGAGCCGCCCCAGTCTGTGTGGCTATGTGGCTATGAGTGTCAGTCTTTCAGAAGGCCGCAGGTATTTGAGGTCACGGGTGCCTGAGAGCGACACGATTGGGCAAATGTCTACCTGTAGCCTCTACTTTTGACCACTGCCCCGTTTCATAAGGTACGCGAAAGGTGATTCTTTTCGATTCTACCCCGCCTAGAGGTACTTCATTCTCACCTTCATCGGTCACGGGAATATGAAACTTTTATCACTCATTTCGGCTACTTATCCCTTTCCCGCTCCTTCTCGTTTTGCATCTTTCTTTTTCTCTCATACCCACCCAAAATTTAGACCAGACTCACCTCCAAGGTACCTTAGCTACCTCTAGGTTGGTACCTATCTACTACCATTACCCAAATCACACACGCTCCCATTACCCTGCGTTCCCTGAACCGAGCATACCCTCAAGATGCTGGACTCCATCTCAGAACGTGCTCATTGCTGACTCTTATCCCACCAAAGCTCGACCCTCCCGGTCGCCGCGTCTCCTCGTGAGCAGCATCAACTGGGTGCTAATGCTTCCGCTCGCGCGGGCGCGGCTGAGCAAGAAGATAACGATCAGCATGGCCTCAGTTTACACTGACCATTGCGCCAAGAAGCTTCTCCCTTGGCTTGGTGGCATGCTTATGGAGATGCTTCGCCTTCGTTCGCTACGCCAACAATGCTGATGCCGAGAACGCCATTTCCAACATGGACGGCACCACGCGCAGCATCACTGGCCACGGTCACGGCCACACCCACAGCCACTGCCCCTGGTCTGCAAAGCTTGCCGTCTTGGACTTGGAAATGCGGCGCACGTACAGGAAGAGAGAAAAGCGTTTTCTGTGCTACAGCTGCGCTAGGAGAACGGGCCCCTACAGGACAGGACCGATGACTGTGACGTTGATGCCGAGAACGCCATTGTCAACATGGACGGCCAAGAGTAAGTTCACACTCCTTTGATGACCAAGGCTGAGTGGACGCTGATACTCCGAACTACCTAGGGACGAGAAGTTCTTCAAGACGAACGGCGGGTCAAGTCCCCACATCACCATCACCATGACCACCGACGGTCAGACTAGTAGTTGGATCGGTGACGACCAGCGAATTCCTCGTGTTGTATGGCGGCAACGCGTCAGCGGGACACGGCACGCCAAACCCGCCACAGAACTCCAACTACAGTAGGATGAAGGCGGCGAGGTGCGCTAGTCGGAACCCTTATGACCCTGAACTATCTGCTTCATGAAGAGGTTCATCACCCGTGGCATCACCAAGCCCTTCAAGAAGATCAAGTTCGCTTGGCCCAACAAGAAAGTCCGTCCGCCAAGGAAGAACGCCCTCCGGGGAGGAGCTGGCAACCGGCTTGAGTTCCCGGTTTGCTGGGCTACTTCGACAGTGCGCTTTCGCTTTCCCCGGCCAGTTCATGAGCACACCCAACAGTGCTCTCTGTAGCCGCCAGGCCATAATGCCGATTCAAATACCCCTATCCGTTACTTCGGATCCACGGCAGACAGGCTCGGTAGATTCTTCAGCATGTCCGCGCCCGCGCAGGCACCACCAGAACCTGCGAGCTGGTCTTCTCAAAAGGGTTTACCGGCTGAGAAGATGACGAGGCAACACGGCGGGCCAATTCACCACCAATTCGGACTGAACCAGTCCCGGAAGAGCCCCTCGATGTATGTTGACATTGCGGGCCCGGGTAGGAGAGTGCCCACTTCAACCAATATAGCAGTGAGTCCTGACTCTGTGTACATGAATTGATTCCTACTTGTTAACCGCTAACACACACAGTACCATAGCGGGAAAAACCCCAGGGCAACAAGCCTTAAAGGGACAGGTTAAGGGTTGCGAATTTAACAAGCCTTGTTGTACGGCCCAGCACTGTTGAATTGACCAGCCTTATTACTCAAGGGAGGCCTTTGATTGGTCGGATTTGGGTGCGCTATAAACGGTCGCTAAATAATTCTTTCCCAAGTTCATTTCCCGTCAGAACTCCACCACCCTATATAAGAGGAAAGATCGAAGGCCGCTTTCAATCATCTGGGCCAGTGGCTCAATGGTTCTTGTCGTCGCTCTCACCCTTGGGATTGTCAATTCGATTCCAATTGGTAATAGCTTTTTTCCCTTTACGCGAAAAGTTTCGCGCGCGGAAGTATAAATACCCTCATCCGGACTTTGAAGCCAAAATCTAATACCCCGAGGAAGACCCGAGCACCACTAAAAAGGTTATTAGAAAGACCCTTATAAGGACCTTTAGAAGGTACTTATAGGGGTCTTCAGCTTTTACCTTTTTGCACCTAAATTCGACCAATCAGAGGCCTCCCTCAGCCAACAGTGCTGGTTCTCACAACAAGGCTTAGCCTATTATCTTTCCTAAGATTTGAGCCAACCCTTGCAACCCCCCCTCAAGCCTTGGTGCCTTCCTCATATTCCCGCTACGGTAGACTCCTACCCAGGTCAGCAAGGTAACTACAGTCGCTGCCAGAAGACACCATCCGATCAGTCTTCTGGTGGCGGTGCGACATCCAACACCCAGCCTCAGGCTATAGTCAGACCCCTACCAACCAAGATGCCTTGCCCAGAGAGAACTCTGGAGTCTAGAAGACCACCCGGTCCCAATTCCGCACCGACAGGAGCATCGACAAAGTCCAAGAGGACTTTGGAGTCTAGAAGACCACCACCCGGTCCCAGTTCCCCCAGAGGGACCTGTACGCGGCGACATTCAGCCACCAGTTCCGCACCAACAAGGGCATCGACAGGACCACCGGTGGAGCAGATTGCCACTGCCTCGCCAGAATGCACGCGCCAGGGCCATCACCTCCTCAGGGTCCAACCCTTCAAGAAGGACCCGCGCGCGGCGACATTCAGTCGTCAGAGTCACTTCCAGGAGTAGACTCTATCTCCGCGCCGCCACCCCATTGCGAGCCCTGCGAGAGCCGCCGTCACCAAGAGGGCAAGGCAGCGGCACCAGCAGAGCCTGGCTCTGAAAGATGATAAAAACAGTACGAAAAGGATAGACAGTAAGTATCGCGGCACACAAGAAGTGTTGCCCGCATAAGATGCTCTACGATGCCGCGCATATCTTCCTGGCAGACGACCTGCTATGTCGGCAACTTGAACCCTTATACCACTCAAGACCTGTTCGGCTGCGGACCCTGCACGTTAACACGTTTATTTCCTAAAATCCCTTACGCGGACCCGAACACGCCTTCAGAACGGCCTCGTTCCTCTTTTCCAGGACTTGGGTTGCTCCAGAAACTCCAAGAGCGCTTCCACCATGAAGCCCATCTTCAAGAGGGAAAGTCTGTTGTAGGCGGGGCAGGCCCTGTATGTCCTTACCTGTCGATCGTGGTGGGTGGTGCTAAGATGGTTAGAGACCTCGGGGGTAAGATGCTCGAGGAGGAGGGCAAGATCGGGGGCTCGTGGAGGCTGTAAAGAGGTAGGTAAGGTAACATATGTGGGTGAAGGAACGCGGAATTGTGGAATAAGAGTTTTGTCTTGGGGTTTGTTTGAAGAACTTGTGGGTCAGTTACCTCTATGCATTTAGAGGTGTGGGCTTCTTCTTCTTCTTCTTCTTCTCCTTCTCCTCCTTCAATCAACAAGTTCATAGGAGGAAGGCAGGCAGTATAGCACACGTACCCGTTTCTCGCATCCGTTGTGCCCTCATCTTTTCCAGTTTCTGTTTGTGCCGTGTTCCTGATTGTCTCGTGTTCTTTCTCGACTGGCGGGCTCGGCAAAGTTGTCAGTGGCTTGGGACGCTCCAGGTTACGAACACCAGTAAGAATTCCCCTTGCTGCACACTTTTCTCAAGTGCCTGCCGACAAGAGAAGGAAAAGCTGACCTTATGAAGAACCAGGTACCCCGATCGTCCTCGACCAGGGCATGATCGTTCCCGCGAGCACAACCCCACATGAGAACCATTCTACCACGAATTGATCACATCACATAAGGTAAGGTACCTTACGGTAGCCATTGTGCTTCGCCCGTTTCTCGCGCCGCGTTATCTTGCACGCCCGATATACCTCCGAACTCAACTTGCCTAGGTAGGTAACTCTAGATGCCTCATCCTGTCCTGCTCTCTACCCCTGGAGACCTACCTCTAAGCATCACAAAGCTTGAAGATCACCTACCGACCGCCTTCCTATCTCGGTCGAGACATTGGAAGGATAGGATTTGATGTGGATCGAGGAGCTACATATACCCCTGCACATTACCAGACAGGACATGTACCCGGCCGGAGGTGCTGGGCGGGTACATCACCATCAACCTGCAAGGCACGAGCGACGGCCAGAGAGAGATGAGCGTGGGCTGGAGACTACCTACCTGTACAAACGTAGTGTAGAAGCAGTAGACTGTCCCATCAACCATGGGGCTATAAGTTTCATTTACCTTATGTAGGTACCTCTAGCTATTCCGTCACGCAACGAACTGGAAGATATAAATAACCCTGTCGTGCACGAGCAGACAACATGTAAATGTAAATGTACCTATGTTAGGTACCTACGCTAGAGGTAGGTATGAGATGAGCTTAATGTACCTTACCTAGTAGGTAGCTTACCTCTAAGCGAGAAGCTCGGCAAGGCGACGACATGGAGTTTATTTGGCTTAGGATCGCGAGTGAAGTCCACTGCACTGCACGCTGAGAAGAGACAAGAGAACAATAGGAAATGGGTGCGTGGGTCACCACCAGTTTCACATGTTTGATGAATGTACCTTAGTGTATCTTAAGACCAGTTATCCTACTAACTGCTTCCTCTATGTACCTACTGGGTAGTGAGACTCGTGCGGGCGGGGGTGTCGTGATTTGAGCTGACTGACATCCATGTTTGGTCGTACTGTAGTTCAACCGGCGAAAGAGCGAGCGAGACAGCTTAAGGTAGGTACCTAGGTAGCTTAACCCATAGTCTAGAGGTAGAGGTAGTCAGGTATACAGGTATGTAAAACCCGCGGCGGTGGGATCGATGGACAACTTGAGGTGGAAGTCATCAAGTCTTATTTAGGCTCCCATGTCTCAAAGACACGGGTCAAGGTTGGTATGCCTGTCCGGCTTATTGCGTGTCAAAAGGGTGAGAAGGGTCGAATTCCATTCATGTCAACTGAGACGAGACTCAGTCTACCCTACTACGACAGTGAAACCACCTTGTTACCATTCAGCAAAGCTCTCGCCTTATTATTATCAAAACATCCATGCATTCGCTGCAAGTACCTACCTACGAACCATGCGGAAATCCAACCTGGGAGGCTACCTCTACCTACCGTAAGGTATCCCGGATGCTCATCATCCTCTTCCCCGGTTGAGGTGGTCTCCATATCTCTCCACTTGAGCACCTCGCGTCAACACTGGGGGTCTGCTTTCGTGCTTGCTGCCCTGGAAAGGGCGGGTTACGGTAAGGTAGGTAGGTACCTTTGCCAGTCTGCCGCCGGACAGTGCAACGGCCCCGGAAGCCCCGGCTGTTCCCGAGTTGATATGTACCAATACCGACCGGTCCAATCAACCTGCCGTGGACAAGTTCACCAACGATTGAATCGCGCGGAGATGTGTCACTTGCATGAAGATGGCATGATTGATCTCCTTTGCAGCTGGGCCCGAGAGGGATTGGACCGGGAGGGCGATCAGTCAGTGATCAGCAGCAGGGATGGGTTCTTTGGGAATACGTAAGTGGACGGGGGGAGGGTTGCGTGGGCTTAACTGGAGGGAAAGATGCTCACTGGAGGGGGGGAAGTACCTGACCGAACTGTCAATTAGGCACGTGGAATTGGTCCAGCTCAGCTGCACTGCAAAGGTGAAGCCTCGTCGGTTGGATTTTCATGCGTTGAGGCCAGCAGTTAACGGATAACTGATATTCACATGCACGCAGTTGAGGGCAGACAAGCATCATGCGCTTGCTTCTCTTCATCCGAGGAGGCACT
The DNA here is from genome assembly GCA_033297205.1 of Pseudoneurospora amorphoporcata. Classification (NCBI taxonomy): domain Eukaryota; kingdom Fungi; phylum Ascomycota; class Sordariomycetes; order Sordariales; family Sordariaceae; genus Pseudoneurospora; species Pseudoneurospora amorphoporcata. The sequence goes on along the minus strand of MU859173.1, from coordinate 23,683 downwards.
GAGACTGCCAGGCTCCAGCAAGCTCGTACGATGGATGGATGAGGCGGCTGTCGGATGAACGCCCTCAGGGAACGGACTACCTACCTTATCTACGAAGCAAGAGGAAAGTGACAGTGTATCTCCCACCGGACAATTGCAACGGGCGTGCGTCGGGGAATTGTAAAAACTGAACAGAAGGAAAGTTTGCAGACAAATATGGGGGGGACACATAACCCAGGGGCCTGGCAGTGAACATGGCACAAACCGGTCAACTACCGGCATCAGTGAGAAGAAGTACCGAGCCCGGCGGCGCCATGCATCTTTTACACGGTGCTGCAAGTACAGCTCTCAGATCCGTGACCGGTGACCGGTTAATTTTTTTCACTTGACTCGAAAGCCGAGAAGCATTTGATGTGAAGAGGAAAGAAAGTGTCCAACTTGACCTCATCGCTGTCCTGTCCTTGCGACCCAGCCTGGAGACCTCATATCCCCCTCCAAGCCGGATACTTTGGCGAACGTCGTATCGGCACTCTCCTCCCGACGCCAAGTTGACGATCATTATTGCGTACTTGTTAGCCCAAGAGCCCAAGTGACGAGGTTGTACCTAGCTGATGTAGGATGCAAGTAACGTCCAATCTCTCGATTTAAAGTCTCGCAATTGAGGGACGGGTCTTGACGAGCGGGACTGGAGCGCAAATTGGGAGATGAAAAGCTAGACTGACGACGACACAAAGAAGAAGAAGAGGCAAAGGGAAAGTCAAGGACGAAAGGACAACAATGACCCCCATTGTGGCTGCTATCTACGAAAGGAGCCAGTGGGTGGGTCAAGGCTAAAAAGAGCCGCCTATACTGTATCGGGTAATGCTCGACAATCTTCTGGGCGAGGGTTGCTGGACTAGCTGAAAGGTGAACACGGCACGCAGTGCAGGCGGTGGAGAGGGACCGACTTCGGTGCATCATGACGGACTGCCTGGTCACGAACTTGGGGAGGATCTGGAGCTCAAGAGAGGTGTCGACTTGGGAGCTCGTGATGAACCCTTTTCGCTTGCATGCCTGGAGTCGGGTTCCGAACCGCTATCAAGCAGTGAGACACAGGGCCTGTGCAACCCCTGTCGACGACCAGTCCCAGCGATGATTTGTGGCTCAAGGCCTCACCGAGTACACCGAATCGCAAGGCCCGGAACGTGAATGCCCTCGTGTCCTCCCCCAGTCCTTCATGTCCAGCATGTCCCATCACGCCTCACTCAGACATCTGTCATCCATCCGTCAGACCCGTCTTGCCCCGTCGGCGCCTGATCGACAAGAGCACCTCACATCACCCAAAAACATGATCCTGGCTCCGATCTTGGGACAGTGCAGGTCACCTTCTGTACGTAACAGGAAAAGTCCATCTAACCATCAAAGTGCCCGACTTCCCCAAGCGTCAATTTCCCCTCCAGCCCTTGGAGTCGGCCTGTTGCAAAAAGAAGTCCACTCGATGATGATACGTGGAGGATATCACGATTAGCTCGGATCGCCTTGTGGGATGCGGTAGATAAAATGATGCATCGATCAAAATAGCAGATGAGGGAGATTAACAAGATGTGGGATAAATGACAGCTCTGTGATTGATGGTGCCGGGGAGGTGTCGGGCCCCGGGAGAGGGATACCTTAGTAATAACCATCAAATCGATTGTACCTAGTATGGACACATTTGGTAGCATGCCGCTGCCGCTGCCGCTGCCGTTTTCCGTTGCGCCCTGTTCCCTTGTGCCGGTTCATGTGAGCGGATTCTTCTGTGAGGTGGTCTTCAGGCTGTGTGCCCCACCAATCCAGATGACAGCTGAGGACCCCCTTGGCCCCTTGACCCGTACAGTTGATGACGGCACTGTAGAGGCGCTAACGCTGTCTAGAGGTAGAGTCCAGACTGTCCTCCATCCAGAGTGGAACAGGCTCTGCTGGGCAATGCATATCCATCCCCCATTCATCTCCATTTCCAGCTGCCATCAAAGTTGGAAAAAGATGGCACATCCCGCTCTTGAAAGGAGTACAGTAGGTAGTCGCCGAACTCAATATCCCATCATTTCCAGTCATCCCACACATCACTGTTGCCCTGACTTGACTTCCCCAGCTTTACCTCACATAACCCATTTCGCCGAGTTCAATGGCCACACCCCCTTGTAGACTACCAGGTACTAGACTTGTACCTTATCCCTTGTCCAGTTCACCTTCCATAACTGACCGACACCCCAAATGCGAGAGTGCGAGTGTCCATATTAAAAGACCAAGTCCCGTCCCGCCGTGCAGTTGTCTGTGTCTTTCAAACATTTTGTTATAAACACCCAACCAACAAACACATCACCAATCAGTCGACATCAAAATGCCTGCAAGCCGACGAACCAGCAGTACGGACGGGCCGCCGCAGCCGAGACAGCTGCCCGGGTCGGCGTGTGAAGAGTGCCGCAAGCGCAAGTTGCGATGTGACCGGCAACGTCCCCAATGCGGAACTTGCGCCGATGCAGGAATCGTATGCGAAGTCAACCACAACCGTCTCGCCCGCGGGCCCAAGAAAGGCGATCTCAAGGCCCTGCGGAGCCGCATCGGTAGGTCACCACAGCCCTATATCTCGTATTCGGGTCTCAAGTTACCTACCAAGGTACCCCAAAAATTCCAGTCGGTTTCAGCTTGTTGACATCATCATCATCTCTTCTTTTCCTTCCCTTCACATAGTCGCTCTTGAACGTCGTCTAAGTCTCGACCCAAGCAACCTCGATGCCCTATCCATCCATGGCGACGCCGACCTTTCACAACAACATGCTCTTCCTGCCGGGAGCACACCACCACCACCACCACCACCAGGACCTGCCTCCTCCGATGGAGACCTCAGCCAACTTCCATCACCACGAGGGGGGAGGGGATCGATATGGGATGGCGACTACCGCGCCCACAACAATGGACAGCTCTCGCCCATGACGCCACAGATTCCCTTGTCGATGCAGAACTTCAAGTTCCCTCCATCACCACCAACACCACCAAAGCGTCCCTTGATCCATGATCTCATGCGTGCCGACCTGTATGTCCTGAACACCCGGGTCTTCTTCAGGCAGGATGCCTCGTACTAACATCAACAGCGACCAACTCTACTTTGACCGCGTCCACCCCAACGTCCCCATCTTCAACCAATCCCGCTACTTCGCCCTCTCCCACCACCATCACCACCACCACACCAGCGCCCCCAGCCCGCGCCTATGTCTCCAATACGCCATGTGGACGCTCGCCATGGCTTTGTCCTCCCAGTTCGAGTCCTACCGCGACACGCTCTACACCGAAACCAAGCAGATGCTCGAGTCACTCGACATGTGCGAGAACACCCACCCCTCGCACGAAAGCCCCGTCTGCATTGAAGAGATCCAAGCCTGGCTTTTGCTTGCCTTTTACGAGTTCTCCCGCACCAACTACAAGCGCGGATGGGTGACAGCCGGTAGGGCGTTCCGCTTGGTGCAGCTGGCGAGGTTGCACGAGATTGATAGCCCGGAGAGGGCCATGTTGCAGCAGGGCGAGGATCCGGTGGTGGTGGAGGAGCGGAGGAGGACGTTTTGGGTGGCGTACTGCTTGGATCGGTTCATCAGTTTGAAGAATCAGTGGCCGTTGACGCTGATGGAGGAGGTGGTAAGTTCACATTTCATTTCTGGCAAAAGGACATGATGATGCTGACGCAATATGCAACATGCGCAGATCTGCACCCACCTCCCCTCCCCCGAACTCTCCTTCCAAAGTGGCCAACCCATCCAGATGTGTTTCCTCTCGGAAGCCATGGCCTCGGGCGACCATTTGCACGGCCTATTCTCTCCCCTCGCCGAGAGCGTCGTGCTTGCCACCGTCTGCGGCCGGACCCTCTCCCACACGCAGGTCGCCAACGTTGAGCGCACCTACAACGGCAGCACCATGTCGGCCGACTCTTGGATCCGACACGAGTGGTTGGCGGCTATGGTCAACAAGCGGCTGGATTCCTTGGTCCAGAGCTACCCCGTGGTGTCGGCGGCGGCGGACCCGATGCTCTTCTTTGCTTTCATGCTTGCTCACACGACGACGATCAATCTTTGCAAGGTGGTGGAGGCTGGCGGCGGTCATTCCCAGGGTAGTAATGGACAGTGGGATCCGGCCGTGTTTGAGTACCAGAAGCGGGCGTTGAGGGCTGCGAGGGAGATTGCCACCTTGACCAAGGCTCATGAGCATCTTGGTTATTTCAAGGCACACATCTTCCTCCCCGTATCCATCTCCCTAGCCGCTAGCCGGCTAATATCCCAACGTACCCAAGTCCTCGCCGACCTCGCCGCCCAAGTGCCCGAGGGTTTTCTGGCAACCACGGACACCGAGTTTGACAAGGAGATCCAGTCGTGCATGGACGCGCTAGGAAAGATGCAAACGTTCAATAACTTGGCCAGAGAGCATTTACATGCGTTGGAAATTGTCCAGCAGCAACAGCAGCAGCAACATCAACCTCAACACCAGCAAGCACAGACTCCTTTGATGGGCCATGTACCAAGTCAGAGTCATTCTTACGGACATACTGCAAGTCATTCTCTTAGTGTTTCACATCAGCATCAGCATATACCCCAGATTCAACTATGTACTTATTAGGCGGGGGATGGACGGAGGAGGAAAGAGACAGGAATGGGGGATGGATGTAACTCATGTACTACAACTGCAGAGCAGAACAAGATACCCAACAAATAAATACAAGAATAATACTTTTACCAAGTAGTACCACTACAGCCAGGAGGTATGTGACCCTCCAAAAGTCACATTATAGCCACAACCACAAGTGGCTGGAAGCCGCGGAAGCTGCACTGTTGAATGATATGATAACAACCTGCATTGCATGTCTCACTTTCCTGAACATAGGTAGCACACCTTCAACGGCTACAGAAAATCCCAAAGAACCGCAAGCTGAAATGCAAGCGCCTCGTCAAGCCCTCATACATACCTTATACCAACTATTTGGAAAAAGAAGGAAGGAAGGGAGCAATCGGCATGCAGCTACAACATCAGCTCTGAGAGCTTTTTCGAATCATAGGTAGGTAAGGTATCCCAGAGTTTGTCCCAAGTGCTTGACTCGGGGGCATTAATGTTCCGTGTTACAAGCATTGAGGTGACTGGATGGATGGATGGATGGATGGATGGATGTCCACCATTGACGGCTGGGGCATCAACGGCTTGATACCTACGACCTACAGTTCGTACTACCTAGGTACGTATCTCGACGTGGGAACGGGTTATGCAAAGGTAATGTAATGCACCTCATCAATACATCCACCCATCTATCTGACATGCATACCTACTCTAGATCCTAGACGAAGGCGATGGATGACATGCCTCGTCCACGTCTCCGACATCTTCCAAATTCGGTCCATGTCTGGTCCAGTCTTTTTCTGTGCCGTTATTCCAGTCCAGTCCCTTGCTTGGGTCTGTTGGGCGGCCAGATACCACATCCAGTAGCTTAGCCTAGCCTGGCTCCCTGGATTCTTGGGTACCGTATGTAGGTACCTTTTAAGGTATGAGAACCTAATCAACGGGATCTACCAGCCGCTCATCACTAGAGGCACCTCCAAGTCTAGATTCCATCTCAGCTTGGGTTGGCTGCTTGTGTGCTGTCTAGGTCCAAAAAAATCAAAAAAAAAATCAAAGATTCCAGATCCTAACCCAATATTGTGTTCGGAATCCCAGTATACAGTATCGTAGAGGTTGCATATACTATTAATGGCTTGCAGCGAAACCGCTGTACAATAATGCAATAGTAACGCACCCCAACCTACCCCAAATTTTCAGGTTATAACAGTTTTATATTCATTAATACTATTGTACTGGAATCCACTTTTTAGTACTCTCATACTGGCATAAACATAGGGGTCTCGCGTAGTATAAAAGCGAGGAAAGTAGTAAGAACTCCAACGATTTCTAGGCTTCTAATTAGTTAGATGTAGCTCATTGGGTAAGTTGGAGGAAGTTTAACGACTTGCAGATTTTTACTAGAAAATAGCCAAATGCAAAAAGCAACGGCAGTATGCTATTACTTACTCTTCTTACTGCTATATAAAATTTCTTACTATTACTGGTATACTGGGATTCCGAACACAACACAAGGGTTCGGGCATCTATCTGTGCATGTAAGTTCGGTTTCCTCTATACTAGGTAGGGTTCAGACATAGCGACCTAGAGGTACCTACTAGACTAGGGCCGGCCGGTCGGGCGGCCGTTCAGCGGTACCTCCATCCCTGTCCTCCTCCTCCTCCTCCTCCTCCTCCTCCTCCAGCTACCAGTACAGTACACTAGTGTAATGTAGTGTAGAGGTAGGTACCTTACCAAGATGGAAGTTGAGGTCTGGTCTTGAGTGGAGGGATGATTAACATAACCGCACCCACGCGTCGCCATCATCACCATCTATCTAAGGTATCTTATTTACAATATTATTTTTTTTTTATAGTTTTTTTCCCGGGCATGTCTGGTTCCCGGGCAGGCGGCCGAACCAGACCCAGACCCAGACCCGCACAATCCAGGGCCTGTTCCTGTGGAGGAGAAGGAGGAGGAGGGGTTCCTCGATGAGAAGATGATCAGGTACCCGTACCTAGGTACCTAGTATAGGTCACTGATCAATCAATGATCACCAGCCAGCCAGCCAGCCAGCTCGTCAGGCAAGGCAGGCAGGCAGGCAGGCACCTTGCAAGCATCCCGAGCATGCCTGAAGCCCTGAAGCCCTAAAGCCGAATGGAAAGTTGCCCTGAGTTGGCCTGATTTACCTACACAAAGTGATACATACCTCTACCCTAGGTACCTTTATGCAAAACATGATTCCCACAATAGTTGATCCACCACCCACGAATTTGATCACGATAACCGAGCTGGATTTCCACATGAGTCCAATCTGTAATGGAGGTACACTAGTACAATAAGGTAGTGTAGGTAGTGTACATGACTAGGGTAACTCGTCGGCTTCAGGCTGTCCTGCCTTGTCTCCAGCGCCTGGCCAACTCGCTCGCTTCGGTCCAGTCGCGTATCGTCCATCATTTGAGATCTCATGGTTACCTTAGGTAGGTACCTCATCTTTGTCAATACCTATCCAATTCCATTGGTAATGTACCTAGGTAGACAGCGGGGGGGATCCTCCAGTTCATCTCATGACACTACATTTGTACACTTGATAAACCATTGGGGTCTGGTACGGGGATGTTATCTATGTTGTTGTTGACCAGGATGGATGTCCCCCACTTCGCTAAAAGGAGTGTGGGGTTACAGTGCCCCGTACAGTACCGTCATAATGGTGATCGACAGTGCGCTACCTACCTAGAGGTACCTAGCGCTGCCGTGTGGCAGGGAAGATACCTTAACTCGGTAACTCCCAGTGAGCCGGTGAGCTGTCCCCGGTTGATCGGTCGGTCTCCCGGTTAGGTAGTGCTGTTCACTGTGTACAGTACTAACAGCCGGGAGTAGTTCGCTCTTCTTAGACTCCGTCATCTTGAGATTTGGACCACTGGGGAAAGAGAAAAGGACCAGGTGATCACCTCAGGTAAGGTAATTTGTCTCCATCTCCATCTCCATCTTGGCCATTTTAGCTTTGGAGGAGCCGGGCAAGCCTGGAGCTTGGACTGGGGCCAGGACGGAACCATGGAGGGGACTGGAATGGAGAGAAAACTGGGGAGCTAATGCCATCCATCCATGATCGGAATGCTGTCCTGAGGAGAGAGACCAAGTTGGTCATCAAGGTTCGCACTCCGTACGTCAGTCCCCAAAAGATCACCCACGCCCCGAGCCCGAGCCCGAGCAACGTACAAGTGTGCCAAGACAAGACAAGGAACAAGGCTCCAGCGATGCCGAACTTAGTCAGTTGCAACAGTCACCAAAACAAAACAAGCAGAAAGAAACACGAAAGAGCAGGTTTTGAAATTGAGAACAAGGTGATATTCGCGCAGACTAGCAAAACTGAAAACTCCGAGGTATCCAAAGAAAAAAAGGAAAAAAAAAAACAAAAAAACAGGCAAACTGACAAAGACTCCAATACATGAACTCGGCCAGCAAATCAGTCAGTCCCCTTTCTCCACTTCACCGCAGATCAATCAATGGATGAATCTCACGAGCAGGGCTTCCACCGCTTTTAAGTCTCCATCCGTTCGGGATCCTGCAATTCCGAGTTCGGAAACCAAAAAAATCCCCGCCTTGCTCCTTTCAAACTCCCCCCACTCTTCATTCATTCCCGGTTATTTCCCATCTCCAAGCTCGTTCACAGCTCTCACCGAGCTCACCGTCGTGACCGTCCACTCCTCCCATGCCATGCCTCCATTCCCACACCTTTACAGCTCCGTTCCCTCACCGTATCACTCTAGACCTAGGTCACCACCGTAGACCGCCCCCGTAATCCCATCACCACCTCATGGACCGCAGCCGTAGGTACCTAGGAATTACTCCTTGAGCCCAGCGTCCACGTGTGAGCTCTTAGCAACCACAACACCCGCCAACCCTCTCAAACTGCCACACTGCATAATCTCAAAAATACTCATCTCGCTCCCGGCCTTCATGGACAGCATGTTCCTCAGTTCCACAGCCACCAGCGAATCCACTCCAAACTCTGCCGGCGACAGCTCGGGGTTGATCTCGCCCGCGTCGGCGATCATGAAGATGTCCTGCAACTTTTTGGTGATTGCTTCCAGCGTATACCCCGTAGCTTGCTCGATACTCTGCGATGCAGCCAGCAGGCCGGACAGGTCGGTAGAGTTGCCGCTGGCGGCAGTGGGAGTAGTGGTGGACGTCTTGACGGCGCGATGCTTAATCTGGCTGAACCTGGCGTCGCGCGCGAGAGGAGCAGCGTCACCAGAAGAAGAAGAAGACATGGAAGGCTGGCCCTGGCCCGTAGGACCGCAGTTCAGACCCAAAATAAGTTGTCCTGCGAAGGGCGTCTGGATGGCAGAGCCAATAGCCGCGAGGACTTCCTCCTCAGCCAAAGCAGTGAACCCATGGCGCTTGAGAGATTCAATGGTTTTTTCCGAGTCGGGGTGATCAGCGAGGTACCCGACTGATTTGACCACGGCCAGATCCAGACTGACACCCGGCAATCCCTTGGCAACGCGGTGGGTGGCCAGGCTGTCTTGGAACGTGCCGCCGGCGGAGTAGTTGGATTGGGAAGCGAACCCGACGACGCCGATGAGGGAGGAGAGCATGACATAAAAGTCCAATCCTCCTCCATATCCTCCCTGTTGATCCTTGGTAGTAGTACCTGAGGAAAAGTATTGATGGAGGTTCCAGCTGCCATTCAGTTTCGGCGCCAGCGCAGCCTTGTGATCCTCCAGCTTCATGTGTTCAAGGACTGAATCGCGCAGCTCCATGCCGCCGTGGACGATGCCGCGGATGGGCGGGACTCCCCTTCCGACGCAGTCGAGGGCTTTTGTCAAAACAGCCATGTTGGAGATGTCGCAGCTGATGGCGGTGACCTTGACGCCCTTAGCTACATGGTTGAGTTCGGTCTGCAGCTGCGCGAGCTTGTCGGCCTTGGCGTTGCGAGACAGAACAACGAGGTGCTTGGCCCCGTGCGAGGCGAGATAGGAGCAGATGGAGCGACCGAGACCGCCGAAGCCGCCGACGACGAGGTAGGAGGCGTCTGACCTTAGAGAAACCGTGTTGTTGTTGGTGGTGACGGCACGGGGGAGGACCGGAACCAAAGTCTCCTCACCAGCACTCAGAACAATCTTGCCCATATGCTTACCAGCCTGCATCAGCCTAAAAGCCTTCTCAATCTCTCCGACAGGATAAACGGTAATGGGCTCAACCGTCTTCAACTCCCCGCTGCCGACCAAACGAATAACATCCTTCATGATCCGATTCGTCTCCATCTTCTTGTGTTCTCCGTACGTGATAACATCAATGCTGGTATACGACACCGCCCTAGTGAACGCTTCCATGGCCAGTGAACTGTTCTGCTCCAGATCCCGCTTGCCAATCTCCACGAACCGTCCGAAAGGCGCCAAGCAGTTGAATGATTCCTGCAGGAGACTGCCAGCGAGAGAGTTAAGCACCACGTCCACGCCGCGACCCTTGGTCATGCTCATCACCCCGGCAGCGAAGGAGACGTCGCGCGAGGAGAAGATGTGATCGGCTGAAATTCCGTAATGCTTCATCACAAACTCCCTCTTCTCGTCCGTGCCGACAGTCACAAAAACCTCGGCGCCGACGCGCTGCGCCATCATCACCGCTGCTTGACCCACTCCACCGGTAGCAGCATGAATCAGCACGCTCTCGCCCTTTTGCAGACGAGCGGTATCGTAAAGCGAGACATAGGCAGCAACGTACTGCGTCGGGAGGGAAGCGGCCGTTTCGAAACTCATCGAGTCGGGCATCTTGACGGCGCTGGTCCAGTGGATGCGGCACTTGCTGGCGTAGTGACCTCTCAACAAAACGGACACGCGGTCGCCGACCGTGTATCCCTCGGCAGCAGCGGCGGAGCCGACGCGCGTGATGATACCGGCGCAGTCGTACCCCATGGTGTTGGACTTGAGCTGGCCCATGGCTACCATGACGTCGCGGAAGTTGACGCCAAAGGCGCGCGGTTCGACTTCGACAAAGTCCTCGGGAAGAGGGTCGGCGGCCGAAGGGTCGTCGACGAACTTGAGCGTGTCGAGCAGGCCGGCAGTGCCGATGGTCAGACGCAGGGGGCGGTCGGGCTGGATGAAGGGCTCCATCTCTGCATCGGGCTGGGCGGCGGTGTTCTGGGTCTGCTTGAAGACGGCCGAGTTGCGGTTCACGTCCTTGATGTAGCGGGGAATCTTGACGGTTCCCTCGCGCTCGGCGAACTCAAAGTCGCTGCCGGTTTCGTTGATCGAGTAATCGAAGAACTTGCGGAAGACCTCAGTAATAGTAGTGATCGATGACTCTGACCACATGTCATCCGTGTTAGGATCGAGATCGAGTGTCCCCAGCCGCTTGCCCGAGTACTCCTGTCTCAGCGAGCGAAGGAATCCCGCAGCGAGGGATGCCAAAGGCTGCTCACACTCGTCCGCACCGCCCTGCGTCAACCAAAGCAGACCCTTTGCGCGCGTGCACATGTCCCTGATGCCGCTGAACTGCGCCTTACTGGGGTCCGCCAGGACGGGGTTCTTGGGATCATCGAGGAAAATGCAAACGTCGTTTCCATCGACCGTGTCCGTGGTAATCTCCTCAATGCTCTTGACCGTCGGCACCGAGCAAGTCAACAATCCAACCGACACCCGCAGCTTGTCAAGCCACACCTCGGGGATCTGGCTACTGGCGGTAACAAAGGTAATATCAAAGTCAAAAACAGGAGCGCTTGCCGCGGCAGTCGAACTCATGACGCTAAACGCATAAAGCTCATCATGCTCTACATCCCTGATCTCAGCCTCGACACCGCGGAAGCCAGTGCGATGCAGCACGCGATCCCACATGGGCACCGAAAGCGACGGGCTGAACTTGCGCTCTTCTTCCTCGGACAACCACCACCCGGACAAGAAACCAAAGACGAACTGCACGTCCATCTGGTCCCTTGTAGTCTCCATGATGAACAGCTTACCGCCGGGCTTGAGCAGCTTGCGCACATTGCGCATCGTGTTATCCATGCTCTTGGTCGCGTGCAGAACCTGGCAGGCAATGACAACGTCATACGTGCCCTCCTCGAACCCTTGCGAGGACGGGTCCTGCTCGATGTTCAGCTTCTTGAAGCGCATCAGGTCCTTCCACGGCTGGAACTTCTCCTTGGCCGCTTCGAAGAAACCCGACGACACGTCGGTGAAGTCGTAGCTAGCAGCGCGGGGACCCAGTCCGTCCTCGGCAGTGCCGATGGCGTTGAGGACGTGAGCAGTGGCGCCGCCGGTGCCGCCGCCAATCTCGATCATCTTGGCATGGGGGTTCTTGTGCGCGTAGTGCCGGACCATCTCGCCCAGCTTAGCGTTGGCTCGACCCCATTTGAGTCCCTCGAGGTAATACCTGCTCAACAGGTTCTGCTCGAGCATGACCTCCAAAGCGGTAATTTCACCCCTCAAGATAGGCACGATCTGAGGCCCCAAGCGGTACACCATCTCGCCGTTGGTGCTGCTCATCCTGACCTTTTCGAGCAGCATCGCCTTCTCGTTCAGCGTGGCGTTGACCCACTTGCTGCTATCCGGACCCAACTCGTTGGCGCGCGCCAGGTCGGCTTGCAGCCGCATCCAGATGTAGAACTTTTTGTGGTACCACTCCAGCTTCTTCATGTCCTCGGGAGTGAGGTCGCGCAGGGCGTCGTAGATGTAGTACATGCACGCCTTGCGGAGGTCCATGAGGATCTCGGCCTCCTCGGCCGTGATCTGGCTGCCGAGCTGCTTCTTGAGGAAGACGTCCTTGAGGAAGGTCACGTCGGGCGCCCAGTGCGTGGTGGTGAACTTGTCGGCTTCCCAGGGCTCGTCCGAGGCGGTGGACGGCGCGTTGCCGATGGATTGGCAAACGAAGCCGTCGATGGAGATGACGGGCGTGGGAACCTCGGCAGCATCGTCGACGACGCGGAGAGCCGTCTTGGTGGACTGGTCGTCGGCGTGGTCAAGGTTGGCGTAGGCCTTGAAGTCGTGGCCGGCTTGCTTGCTGATGTCATGGGCAATCCAGAGCTTGCTGATGGAACGGGGAACCTTGGGAGTCTGGTTCTTGCCACCAGCGCCAGGGGCAGCGGTGTAAGCAGCCTGGAAGACCGAGTCCAGAGTTGTGGGGTGGATGACATGGGCCATCTCGTGCTGCTTGGGCATGACAGACTTGGTGTCAGCCACGGTGAAGGTGGTGACGGACTGCTTGCTGCGGGCACGAATGCTCTTCATGTTGCGGAAGATGGGACCATGGTTGATGCCACCCAAGCGCATGCCCGACCAGATGTCATTGGGGTTGATTCGAATGCGATAGTGGGAGTCCTGGGTAGGCTGGTTGACAGCGTGCTTGGGAGCAACACCGAACTGGACCGAGATCAAGCCCTTGCAGTGATCAGTCCACTTGTTGTCCAAGCTCACCGACTGAACAGTAAACTCGGTCCATCCCTTGGTGGAAAGATCTCTTTCGCTGCCGGGACGAAGAGAAAGCTGCATCTCGATACCCTCGCTGGTCTCAGGCACAACAAGAGCGTTGAGGATGTCCACATCACGAAGCTGGTACCCAGCAATCTTCTTGTCTCCCGACGACTGGCGAGACGCAAAGCGCTGCATACCCTCGACAGCCATGGCGATGTATCCAGCAGCAGGATAGATCATGTTACCCTGAACACAATGGTCTCTAACCCAAGGAAGGTCACTAAGACGAACAATGTGTCTCCACGTAGGAGCAGCAGGATCGCAACCCAGCACCAGGGAACCAAGCAGATCATGAGGAGCCTCAGAGCGCTGCCTCAACGCGCGGTTGAAGCGCGGCTCAATCCAGTGCTTAGTCGAGTGGTTCCAGGGGTAAGCAGGCAAGTCCGTCAACACCTTGACACCCTCGGTGCCGAAGGGGAAGTTGACAGCCTTGAGATTAACCGGATAACCCTTGCGAACCAAGTCACCGACCAGATCCTGCATGGTATCAACCGCGCTCTTCTTGCGGATCAAGCAGCTGCCGTAGGGGATGTTAACGCCCTTGAACTCGGGCATAGCCAAGATGTCCTGAATAGGACCCGACAGCGCGGCGTGCGGACCGACTTCGATGACCATATCAACCGTCGGCTCCGTCGCACCTGGCTCAGCAAAGACCATGCTGCGGAAGGCGTCCACAAAACGGACACAACCCGTCAACGAGCGCACCCAGTGTCCCGGGCTGCCGATCTCGCTGACCTTGTCCATCCGCTTGCCGGTGCAGGGAGAAGAGAAGATCATATCCAGCTTTTCCTTGGCAGGCTTGACCTTCTGATCCATGGACGCATAGTACGCATCAGCGACAGCCTCCATGTGATGCGAATGCCACGCCGCGTCAACCTTGAGTCTTCTCGCAAAGATATTCTCCACCTTCAGGGCCTGCTCCAGCTCCATCAAGCCTTCAACATCACCACTCAAGGTGATACTGGTCGGGGAGTTCTCGCAAGCAACAACAACCTGCCCCTGGGTGACCATGGGCAAATACTTCTCGCCCTCCTCCCTACCAAGTCCGACAGCCATCATCCCTCCCTTTCTCGCAAACTGGCGATTGCCCTCGCTAGCCAACCCGCCTCTCGCAAACGCAATCGCCATGGCGCTCGCCAGGTCCAGCGCGCCAGCCGCATACGCAGCCGCGATCTCGCCTGACGAGTGGGACGTCACAGCCGTCGGCTTGATTCCCCACGCCTTGAGAAGCTCGACCAGGGCAATCTGCACCGCCACGCACACGGGCGTGCTATAGTCGAGTTTGTTGACGTTGCTCGTCTCGGCGTCGCGCGAAAGCTCTTCGCACATGTTCCATGTGGCGCCGAGTTTCTTGAGCTCGACGTCGCAGGCTAGCAATGAGGCTTTAAAGACGGGGTAGGCGTCGATGAGCTCCTTGCCCATGGCCCACCATTGGGCGCCTTGGCCGGTGAAGACGAAGCCGATGCGCGGTGGTTGAGCAGAAGCTTTCGCCGGCTTGACGCGGCCTGAGTCGAGGGTGCGGATCAGGGAGTCGATGGAGGAGCCCGAGAAGGTGGCGGTCCAAGGGAAGAGGGTGCGACGGGCCGAGAGGGTGTGGGCGAGGTTGGAGAGGAGGGCATTTTCGTCGATGATGCAGAGCTTCTTGGACTGTTGGGATTGGAGGTAGGTCTTGAGGTTGGCGACCATGCGCTCCGTGGCTTTTTCGTCTTTGGCGGAGAGGAGGAAGACCTTGGAGTGGTCGTCGTCGGCGGCATCATCATCAATGACAATCCCGCTGTCGGTGTGGTAGTGGCCGTTAGTGCGACCGTTAGCGCGGCCCTCGGCGCCATTTGTCAGCGCCTTGGTCCGCTGAGCGGTCGCGAGGTAGCTGCTATAATCCTCCATAATAACGTGCGCATTCGACCCGCCATAGCCGAAATTGTTAATGCTCGCACGCCTGATGCCGTCCTTGGTGCCAACCCACTCCTCCAGCTCGGTCGGGACTTTCAGATTCCACTCGTCCAAGCTCAACTTGGCATTCGGCTTCTCGAAGTTGACGCTGGGCGGGATCTGGCCCCTCTCCAGCGCCAACGCGACCTTAATAATGGCCGCCACGCCCGAAGCAGTCTCGGTGTGACCGATGTTGGTCTTGACGGAGCCGATGCGCAGCAACGCGTCCTCGCCGTCGCCCTTGCGCGAGTCCTTGAACACCGAAGCGATGGCCTTCACCTCGATTGGATCGCCTGTCGGAGTACCCGTTCCGTGCGCCTCAAAGTACGTCGTCTGCCCCGGATCGAGACCTGCGCGTTCGTAGCAAGCACGGATAAGCGCCTCCTGCGCCTCGCCGCTGGGCGTCGTGATGGTCTCGGTCTTGCCGTCCTGGTTGATGCCCGTGTCGCGGATGATGGCACGGATCGGGTCGCCGTCACGGAGGGCAGCGTCAAGGGGCTTGAGAATGACCGTGGCCGAACCCTCACCGCGGCCGTAACCGTTGGCGCGGCTGTCAAAGGCCCACGACCGGCCGTCCTTGGAGATGAGCGTCATGGAGGACATGGCCAGGAACATGTCGGGGTTGAACATGAGGTTGGCGCCGCCCACGATGGACATGGTGGATTCGCCCGAACGCAAGCTCTGGCAGGCCTGGTGGAGCGCAGTGAGGGTAGTCGAGCAGCCGGTATCCACCGACATGCTGGGACCGCGGAGGTCGAAGAAGTGGGAGAGACGGTTGGAGGCCATGGCGGCGCCGGTGCCCATGAGGAGGAAGCGGGGGAGTGTGTCGGGGTCACGGATCAAGCTCTCATGGTAATCCCGGAAGAAAGAGCCGGCGTAGACCGAGGTGTTGGAGCCAGCCACATCCTGAAGAGTGATACCAGCTGTTGGGGGTTCAATTCAGTTGCTGCCTTCATCTGGCTTGGAGAGGAAAAGACCTACCGCTCTCAAGGGCCTCATATGTTGACTCGAGCTGCAGACGGAACTGGGGATCCAACGCAGCAGCAGTCTCGGCAGAAAGGTTGAAGAAATGAGCATCAAACAGGCCAATATCCTCCTTCATGAAATGGCCTCCTATTACGTTTGTCTGGGATTGCTGTTAGCAGGTTTCCGACTACCCCTCTTGCACAGAAAACATACGCCATTAAGCTTCTCAAAGTTGGGGTGGTGGAATCCATCGATATTGAATCGATCCTTGGGAATCTCCGACCAGGCACTCTTTCCTTGAGCCAAAAGATCCCAGAGCTTGGACGGGCTGTCGACATCGCCAGCGAATCGGCAGCTCATGCCAACAATGGCAATAGGCATGTGGGAATCCATTATGTATGATAACTAAGGGTATAAAAGTAAGAGGGAGTCAGTCGTAAGAGTCGTATGTTTCGTTAGGAGGATGATATGTCGTTTCGTCAACGTCGTTAATGTTGAAAACGATCAAGTATGATATGCTCCCGAATAATGGCAGAGGAGGTGTAAGGGCACAGGGTTGGGGGGGGGGGGGGTATCTTGGATGAGTGGTAATGGCAAGCTAGGTGCTTCTCCCTTGGAAAGCGGGATGTGAGAAGAGTTAAGTATTATAGATAGGTGTATGGTGTGTGTAACATGTGTCTTTGGCCGTCCCGGTCCGGGCTTGTGTGCATCCGATCTTCTCCAAGGACTAAAGACGCCGCCACTTGATGATGTTCGGTCAGGTTAGTCAGGCAAGCCAGGGCACGATGCAACACAAGGTTGAAGACGGCCAGACTATATCAGCTGAAAAAGGGGAAGATCTTTAGAGGAACCCATGGTTGATACTGTCATGGACTGTGTGTTCTGCCTCTAAAGAAGGTCTCCAGCTCGCATAGCGCTATCCACGATTTGCTATCGCGTTATCTGCTTGGTTTAGATGAGGTTCCGATCGGGGCAGGGTGGAGGTGAGGTCGTTTGGGTGGCCCTGTGTGGACCGCTCATGATACTCCGTCGGTCGGTCAAGGTACGAGATCATGGGGGACCCCAAGTCCGGGGACGTTTGTCCAGGGCATCCAGGATCGCATCCACATGTTAGCCAAGACCGAGTCCACCCTCCATTGAAGTTCACGGTCTGCACGTGCGGGATCGACTTGAAGCTTCGCAAGCTTCGACGACACCAAAAGTCTTAGCCGCATTTTTCTGTGGGGTGGCTGCGGCCTCTTGGATGCGAATGTTTTACAGGGCGAATCAAATGTCTGTGGTTGCGTGAGACGAGTTGTATCCGGATGTCGATTCGCATATCCCTTGTGCATCCATCCCGTCGAAGCCGTCTTTCAAGACCTTGTCTTACACGGACCGTCATTGGTCTGACTGCCGGATCGCCGAACGAACAATTCCCTGCATCCGTGCCTCGTCGTCGGACTTGTATCCGCGATAAGGGTTCAATGAATGCGGCTGTAAACGCAAGATGCCGCGATATTCGGTTTGCGTCTTTGCGAGACGGTTAGGGATGCGCCCTATCAGACCATATCCCTTGGGGCGGCTTGTGCTACTAACTTGGATGAAGACATTGGCCTTGTTTACCGGTACTAGGGGACGTCTGACGGTCTGGGGAAGCTTGTGTTCCCGGGCGGTGAATGCGGTGGAACAGAGTTGAACCCCCCCGGTGACAGTATAAGAGGCCTGTCTTTCTTTGCCTTGGCCAGAGCTCACGAGGACGAGACGGTGTCGATTTCATGTTCCCCATGTTGCCTCCATCTCTTGGATAAAGCAGCCGGAACTTGGTTTGATGTTGCGGTGGCAGGTGATTGCTGACGAGAGAGAAGAAAAACGTCAACTCCAACCCCGACAGTCGGACTAATAGCGGCTCTGTGATTTAGCAGCTGAGTTGGGCCGAATGCTCGGGTTATGTACACCGTAACATTCACACAACTTCCATGTCCTTTTTTTTTTTTTTTTTTTTTTTTTTTTTTGCGGAACTCGGCCTTTTGGTTATCAAGGCAATGCAAACAAGAGACCGTACAAACAAGTGATTTACTCGCCAGAAGACTTGAGGTTTTTACTGTACCGGATGCACTCCTATCTTGCGATCCGAACTGGCCAACCAACCGAGGTGGCCGACAACATGTGGTCCATCTTGCTTGATGGATGAGATTTTCGACTGGTTGTTGTCCGGATAGGGTACCAAGTAGGGCATGGTCCAGGCACCGGATGGAAGGCTGGGAGATGCATGCAGAACAGTGAATTCGGCACTTGGATGGTGGGATTACATAACCAAGAATCAGGAAACAGAGAAGAAGCGCAAAATGGAAACGGGACAACCGGTCCCGAAAGCGCTGGAGCGGTCCCTCTCGGGGGCCGGGCAAAGAAAGAGGTGGTGGGGCCCTCTGCCGTGGACCTGCATCAAGAAGTGGAGTCTTGGCTCCGAGCCTCAGAAAGTC
Source organism: Pseudoneurospora amorphoporcata (assembly GCA_033297205.1). Classification (NCBI taxonomy): domain Eukaryota; kingdom Fungi; phylum Ascomycota; class Sordariomycetes; order Sordariales; family Sordariaceae; genus Pseudoneurospora; species Pseudoneurospora amorphoporcata. Next base: position 5,292 of record MU859173.1, on the reverse strand, counting down.
CGGCGGTCGGTGAGAGTGGAAGATGTGTGGAAGAAGGAAAGAAATGCCCAACCACCTCGACATCCATTGGCCAACCAACCAATTGCACGATGTTTGAGGCGTAAAAGGCGCAGGAAGGAGCCCCGTCGTGGTTGTTGAGGTTCCGTCAATTATTTTATAAAGACGGCAAGAAGGGACACCACCCTGGCACTTTGTTGTCAATGTTGTCTCCTTCCCATCGCACGGATGCAGGTTCAAATGGGATCGGCAAACGCCAAGGTTGGCACTCCACTTGCCCACCCAAACAGGAAAGGCGCGGAGAGGTGGAGGGATGACAAATTCGAGCGAGGTCCTGCAGATCCTGCGCATCACGCTAAAGTGCGGGTACCTGTGGAGAGCCAAAAGTTCCCAATGCGGGTGATCTTGGCAGGGCTGCGTGGAAGGGACGAACAGGCGGAGAATTGGAAAAAGGGGTTGCCAGCTTTTTTTTTTTTTTTTTTTTTTTTTTCGAATTCCGTCGTCTCCTTCCTTCCCAGCTGCCATTCCCTCCAGCCATCTTGTCGTTCAGATTCAGGCACCAAGACAGTCGTTCGTCTTGACTCTTCTTCCTCTTGAACCACCACCCATCCCAATTTGCCCACCGTCATGTTGCCGCTGTTTCTGGGAGCAAGTCCTCCGAGTGCAGCGCATTGACATCTCCTTTCCAGTGCATTGACGAACACAACAAAATATTCCCAGAAACACGCCGACAATCGAGACAAAGAGAGTAGACGATTCGCCAAACATGCCATCCGAACATGGGCTACCACTGCCCCCCATTATATACACTGCCCTCTTGTTGGGGGTCTTCGGTAAGCCATTTTTAAACTTTGCTCAAGATATGACCCTCGCTTGTGCAAATGGGATGAGACATGCCCAAATAACAACATCACCTCATTTTTGTCTTGATTTTCCTGCCGGCACCGGCCGCCAGGTCAAGGAAGCACCCAAGTGTGGACTGCCAGTGCCGTCTAGCCTACCCTGTACCTAGCGAGCTGTTAGTGTAATGACGCTGTCTCTCGGTTGATCTTGCACCGGGAACCGACCCTTTTCCGTGTCTAGTCTCCAGCACGCGCAGCTCATCTCATCTCATCTCATCTCATCTTGATTTCTGAATCCATTGGATTCGGACTCGGCCTGTCCCCAGTCACATCCAAAAGTGAGGACAATCAAGGACAATCAAGCAGTTCATCACATTTTATCACAAACAACGGACATCAGACAACGGGGCAACGGATAAACACCCCAGATATGTAGACCATGGGCAAGGGTTGAGAAGTACACTGGCATGCGGCTTTCCTATTGGGTTTTGCAATGACAAATTGACCCTGAGGCTTGACGGCATTCAGCTTACACAACAATCATGTCATGCATACAATCCTTCTTCTTTGCTTTTTGCTTGACAGTTATGACCTACCTACACTCACTCAATGTGATTTTGCTCAAACAGGTTTGCCTAGTCTGAAAACGAGTAAAATCAAATTGAGTGAGTGTATTCAGCTGTTAGAAAACAAAAAAAAGAGTGCAGCTCATCATCTTGATTCAATTTTTTCTCACATATGCAAAAGAAACGCGAAACAAAATACCGTTTCTCCTTTTTTCGGGTCAACAACACATGGCCGATAACACTCGAGATGGCAATCGTTCAACATTTCACCGACGTAGTCATCAACTGACTGTATTCTCGGCATAAACTAAATCATACAAAGAAATGATCATTACCAGATGGCATTATTCGGATACACCAACCTGACTCTTTGCTCTCAACATGCTTGACAAACATTACCGCACGAGACGGGGAGCGGAGCGAATCACTGGATGCAACAGCCGGGTGTTAGTGTCGTTGTAGTTTCGTCGATCCCAAGTGGAAATCCGGGGCGTTAGTTTGACCTTGAGCGGACATTGGGCCGTATGATTCCCTTTCCGTCACTGTTTCTTTTGTCTGTTGTTCGGTTCAGAAAAGTCAAAAAGTAAAGAGTCCTTTACTTTTCCTTTCATCAAACTCGGGCAAGAACACGGCAACCACAGTCTTGTCAGATATCCATACCTCGAGGTTGGGACCCCACCGCATACAGGGAATTAGCAACGGCCGGGCACCTTGCATCTTGGGTGCTGGATGCAGCCCTGTCGATCTCTTTCCCGTTGACAGGATATGTGTGGACCAATATTTGTCCGTCATCCTTCGGTCTTTGAACACATCCTGCTTCTAACTTGTGCTACCAACTCCGAGCTACTACATGCCGGAAAGCAAGGAAAAGAGGTAGTCACCTCATACAATCCCCCCCTCCCCCTTTTCCCATCGGAGTATCTTATTCCACTCCCTTTCCTCTCCGAGAGTGTTCTCAGAAACAACCACAACTCAGACAGGCAGACCGACGTCGGGTCACATCAGAAAAGGAAAAAAAGGACAACACATAAACATGTCGTCCATCACTACTCCACTCTCCGCGCCTCCACGGCCGTCATCATCCCGGAGCGTCGCCCCCAGCATCAGCGGCAGCACCTTGTGCGACTATCCCATCACTACCGGCGGCAACGTTAGTGCTTTTGGATCGAGGAATGGGAATTGGCCCGCGTTGCTACTGGGGGATCTTCAGTTCACCGCCGCGGAAACGAACTTGGTTGTGGATGCGCACCACAACTCCGCCTCCGCCAACGCCGGTGCCACTTCTTCGTCCAACAACACGCACATCGAGCGGGGCTACGGTGACCGGGACCGTGCTGACCGTCTCAATGATTACTTCCGGCCTTTAACCTCCACCAACACCAACACCCGCATCAATGGTAGCGACACCTCATCCAGTAATTCCGGGTCATACTCTTCCAACCCTGGCATCTCCGTCACCACCCGCACCAGATCCCACACTTCCTCCCGCTCCGCATCCACTGGCCGCTCCAGCACTAGCACTAACCAGCCTTACATCGTCGGCGGCAGCAGCTCCAGCTCCAACAACCAGGCCTCCTCCTCCGCCACCGGCAACAACCAAAGCCAGTACAACAGCAACCCCCGGGGACTTTCTCCCAACGGCATTGGCATCGGCCGCTACGGTCCCGGCACCGCCGCCCACAACAACGTCGGCTCCTCCACCATAATCACCACCTGCACCTCTTCCTCCTCATCCACCTCTTCCTCCACCCACAAAGGTCACAAGCGGCACCCCAGCATGGTGACCCTCGAGCAAATCCAGACCTCCAACGCGCACATCATGTCATCCCTTCCCTCGGGACTGGTAGCCGTCTTCGTGGGCGCCACAAGGGGCATCGGTGAAGCGACCCTAAAACAGTTTGTGCGGTACGCGGTGGCGCCGCGGGTGTATTTTGTGGGCAGAGACAGGACGGACGGAGAACGGGTGGGGGCGGAACTGGCCAATATTAACCCCGAGGGCGAGTATCATTACCGCAGCGCGGACGTGAGTCTGCTGGCGAACGTGGATGAGGTTTGCAGAGAGATTAAGTGTAAGGAGAGGATGGTGAATTTGCTGTTTTTGAGTTGTGGGACGAGGATTACGGGACGAGGTATGTTTTGAACTTTTGATATTTATCCCTGGGAGACTTTTGGGAAAGAGCTGGGGGAAAGGGGGGAGATACATCAAGGGAAGAGAATAGCGAGAGTTGAAGATGGAAGGGAGGGAGGGAGCATGTGGAAACGAGGTGGCGTCGTGCAGTACTGGCTTTCGCGGTCTTCGCTGCGCAATGCTCACGCCTCTTTTCACCCTTCTTCTCAACCTACTCCATCCTCCTCCCTTTCTTCCTCATCCCCTCCTCTCTCCCACACCCCAACTTTCACCAAGCTGCACACGATGAATAACACCCTCCGACAGAAACCAAAGAATCCCTCTACTACCCCTCCGCGGTAACCTTCTACGCCCGTATCCGCTTCATCGTCAACCTGCTGCCAGAACTCCAAAAGTCTTCTTCCCTGCGACGTGTCGTCTCCGTCTACAATGGCACCAAAGAAGGAGCCATCCACACGGGCGACTTCCAATGTCGGCATCTGGGGTTGTTCGATACGCGGGCCCATTCCTCCGCCATGATGACGCTCGCCTTCGAATCCTTGGCTCTCGAAGCACCCGACGTTTCCTTCGTTCACACCTTTCCCGGCCTGGTAAGGACGAAGCTGGGGCAGGATAGCAACAGCGCGGGTATCACGGTCCTCAGGGGCGTGTTTAAGGTCCTCGGACCGTTGGTGACAATTCCCGTGGCCGAGGCGGGCGAGAGGCAGTTGTTTATGGCTACTAGCGCGATGTTTCCGGCTAGGGGGGGTAGGGATGTTGAGGAAACGGCGGGGGTTAGTCTTGGGTTTGGGTTGGGGGACAATAACGACAACAACAACCACCACCGCCACCACCACCACCACCATTTCTTCGGAAACCATACCCACATCAACGGTAGCAACAACCACCACCACCACCATTTCTTCGGAAACCATACCCATATCAACGGTAGCAACAGCAGACCATCAATCGAGATCCGCAACACCGATTCTGGCACCGTCCTTTCCGCCGTAAGCGGCAACAACAACAGCAACCACTCGGCGCGAAACTCTCACTCGTCGCATTCAACGACCCACTCATCGTCAATGAGCATGAGCCTGAAAGTAGCCAGGGGAACCGACGGCAGAGAAGGGAGCGGAGTCTACTCGGTTAGTAACGATGGGGAAGGTCTGAGCACCAAGACGGAGGAGGTCTTGAGGGTTATGAGGGAGCAGCAGGATATGGTTAGGAAGGTGTGGTTGCATGTTGAGGATGAGTTTGTTAGGATTACGGGGAGTGCATTTGTTGCGTAATCGGCTGTGCTCCCCTTGTTGTGTTGGATAAGGTATTGCGGGTTTCTTTTTTTTTTTTTTTACGGCGTTTTGGGTTATTTCTGATCGTGTTCCTACTTACCTATTTTGGTTTTGGCTTTTTCTGGTTTTAAATCGCTCGCGTGTTGGATACCACAGTGCCGGGGGTCATGATGGACTATCAATGGCATTTGTTTGTTTATTGTTGTTGCCTGTTGTCGCTTCAATGATTGGAGAGTACATGAAACCTCTTGATACCTACCACCTGCCACCCTGGCTTGGTTGTTTTGTTCTTTTGGTTCTATCGCACGCAGGACGGGAGATGCCCCGGTTGAGGCTTGCTTGGTTATAGGGGAGATGGGTAGGACTAGGTAGATACAAGTACGGTAGGTACCATAGTGTGACAAGGGCTGTGATCAGGGCTTGGAACAGTAGTTCAAATTCAGCTAATAAACTACTTTGGTCTCGAAGGCCTTGTTGATCCCTCTCGA
>MU859172.1:0-116267 GCA_033297205.1 Pseudoneurospora amorphoporcata | reverse complement strand
TCCGCTCCGCTCAGCTACAAGTGCATAGTTCACTGTAGCATCCCTATACTAGTACTATCATCATAGGCTAGTTAGGGCATTGCAGCAAACAAATAAGGAGGAGGTTCAGGGTTATAGAGGAGATAAATAGCAAGGAGTAGGAAACGGAAAGCGAAGGAGAGGAAGAGGAGGCGGGAAAGGAATAATTTTTACTTATTTTACTAGTAAAATACTCTTATAGGAGTTTAGTAGAGGTATTAGGCCGCGTTTACGCTACGGGTAGTATACAACTTAGTTTTCTTAATAATAGGCTGTAATTTACTTTCGGATTAGAAATTTTACCAGTAGATTTTAAGTAGAGGGCAAACTATAGGGCTCCTCCTTTTTATACGCTAATTAACTTACCACTATAGTACGTCTTATACCCCTTGGGAGGCGAAAGTAGACGTTAAAAATAATAACAATAACAACAATTTGGCCAAGAGGGGAATGAGTAGGAACGAGATGCTCTTAACCCTAACCCTGCCTTGACATGTGAACTGAACCACTTTTCCGTGGGACGCGCGGTGGGGACCTTTCATGTTGCCGGAACATCAATTGAGTCTGGTGACCTCCGACTTATCTGGACGGCAATATCATATCTCGAGGACCACCACCAGGATCGCCTTGCAGGGTCCTCCATCATGTCCAATCATCAACAGAATGCTTTGTATAATTCCTATTACGGCAATGCGCCGCCCACCACCACCACACGTGTTCCCCTACCGTCGCACCCCTCCCAGCAGATAAACACGCAGCAGTATCACCAGTCTGCCCAACAGGTCCAGCAAGTCCATCCAATCCAATTGCAACAGTTCCCACAGCCTCAAATTCAGCAGCAGTCATCTCATCCCAATCCCCAGCAGCAACAGGAGGGAAATCAAGGACAACAGGTGCAAGTAGACCAACAGCCACAGGCACAACAGCAACCTCAGCAACAGCAGGAACAACAGCAAGAATCCCAAGAACAGACCCCAGATGAGCCGTCTGAGGAGAGGCCTGCCAAGAAGAAGAGAATCTCCCGTGCTTGCGATGCCTGCCATGGTCGCCGGCAAAAGTGTCAGGGCTTCCAGCCATGCGCAAACTGCATCAAGAAAGGCATAGACTGCACTTACAACAACCCCTACTACAGAGGCCGCGCAAGGACTCCTCCTCCTCCGCCCGATGATCCCACCACCCGTAACTTGGCCCGTAGTACCGACATCCGCGGAAAGGAGATACGCGAGCGAAGCTGGGTCAAGCGAGCCTGCGATGTCTGTCGTGATGGACGCCATCCCTGTTCAGGCACTCTACCGTGCGACAGATGCTTCAACATGAGGCAGGAGTGCACCTACAAGAAACGCAATAGTCGTAACCGATACGAGGATCTTCCGAACCCGGCACTAAGAGGTCCCTATTCAAAGCACACATGGCAAACAACCCCTGCCGAAGGGCCGGTTGATGATGAGGGTCACGAGAACGCAGCGGCTGATACCGAGGGACAGGCCATGAGAGACGACATTGCTCGCCACGGCGGCCCTGGGCAGGACTACCTGAGCCTCAAAATGGATCACCGCTACGGGAATGAGGACACACCACCTCTCATCTTTCTTCATGCGGCTTGGAAAAAGATTGCCCAGGTCCAGCGGGATAGTGAGCTTCCTGTAGATCAGCCTTGGGACCGTTCGGCAACCGCTCGATTCCCATTCGTTCGAGAGAGGTGGTACCAACAGCAGGACCACTTCTTCAAGAGCTGGAACGGTACCTTCCATTTCCTTCATCGCCATACTGTGCGGAGGTGGTTGGAACAAGTCGAAAAGAACCATACAGCTCGACAGGAGTTGTGGTGCGGTATAGGCCATGCCCGTGCCGCCATTGCTCTCATGACTATGGCTCTTGGCGCCCTCTTCAAGGACGCCCCAAGGACCTGGGTGCGCATAAACAAAAAAACCGGCCAGGCGATGAAGACCAGGAAAAAGCCTCTGCCAGACGAGTATATATGGTCCCTTGGGTACAGCGATTCGTTGCTGAATATGGCTGTGAGTCTCACGGATGCCGAGACTGGCGAGCCGAGATTGGACTCTGTTCAGGCTCGCCTCTTGCAGGACTTGTACCTCTTGAGCACGTGTCGCTACAACAAAGCTTGGTATACGTTTGGCAATACCCTTCAGATGATTACGGGCCTCGGTCTTCATCGCCGTCTAGGTCGGAACCGCGGGCTCGGGCGCGATATTTCCAAAAGACCAGACTATGCAAAGATCCAATGCGAGAGACGGACATTCTGGACGGCTTACATCATTGATAAGCAACTTAGTATGGTCCTCGGACGGCCCAGTTATTTCCGTGACGACTTCATCGACCAAGAGCTACCTGATGCCGTCAACGACGAAGACATGGGACCCACCGGCCCTCTCCGACCACACAAGGGGGATTGCTACATGGAAGCACTGCTCTCGCATGCCAGGTTGAACAAGCTCATCGACAAGCTCCTCCACCAAGTATACTCCCTTCGAGAAATCCCTCATCAACAAAGGATCAATAGCGCCCTGCGCATCGGCAAAGAGGTCCAGAAGTGGCGGGACGAGTTGCCATACCTCCTCAGGAATGTCAAGCCGAACTTACTCCTACCACTTTTCCAGAGGCAGATGGTTCTCATCAGAATAGCCCACTGTCACGCCACCATGCTTTCCTACCGTCCCTTCATCACCGCGCCCTACCCCCAATCAGGCGAACTGAAGGAAGCTACCGACAACGCCATCCGCGATTGCGTCGACTCAGCCCGAATCGCCCTTAGCGTCGTCACCGGCCTTATTCGCTCAGAGGATAGTGCGCAATTTACCACGCTTTGGTATCCTCACCAAGTCGCCTACTGTGCCGCCGTCATCTTGGCCATCCTCCCGCACATACGCGAACGCCAGAGATTGTTTGGCGGTCCTCACTACCGTGGCCACGAAGTCATGGACGGCAAACTGCACAAGTTGTTGAACAGAGGGATCCATATGTTGGCGAACAATACGAGTCCCTCTTCGCCGGCGCGCAAGTGGGCTATTATTCTGGAGGAACTGAAGAAGGAGGTGACGCGTCAGACTGGGCATGTCTTCCCTGATCAGACGAGCAGTGGTAAGAAGAACGCCGCTGCGAGTGAGGATGGCACCCCAGCAGATGGTGATGAAAATGGGGAGGATGGGGAGAATGAGGAAGAGGAGGCCGAGAATGACGTCGAGGAGGCTAATGGTCCGTCACCGAATGACCAGTTGCTGGAGGATGCCCTTCGCGCTCATTGGATGGCAGAGATGACTGGAGAGGTGCAAGATCAGGCAGGTGACCAGGAGGGGGAGGCCGCGACGCCTGGTTTCACAAGGAGGCTTTGGGATGGCTGGTCATTTACGGACTGGGTGGACATGGACTCTGCAGTAAGTAAAATGAATATTTGCTGTTTTGATTACTGTGCTAATCATTCCCTAGGCTTTTGGTTCCATTGCCGACTTTGCTGAAGATCCAGATCCAGCCCCAGCTCCAGTTCCAGTTCCCGTTGCCGCTCCCGTTGCCACTCCAGCTCCAGCTCCAACTCCAACTCCGGCTCCCGTTGCAGCTCCCGCTCCGGCGCCGGCGCCGGCTCATGCCCAAGTTTCTGCGGTTTTTGCACCTGTTTGAGACCTGTCCGAAACTCCATATCCATGCATACCGAACAATTCCCAATCCTGTTTTATACAATCCATGTAAATGATGCGTTCTGGTCCCTTGCTGTTCCCTAGCGACTGTCCGCGCTTCCAGAGCTTTGTGGGCGAGACCCTTGAGATGATTGCGCCAGCGCATTCACCTCGGTCTCTAGATGATCAATCCGGCCCAATATCCCATCGAGGTCGGAGTTGTTCATCAACCTCTCGGTGACGGTTGGGTCATTCCGAAGATATGTGTTGAGGCGGTATGAGCTTTCCGATGATTTTCTGCAGCCCAGCTGTCAGCATTGGTCTTCTTGGTGTGGCTGGTAACACTTGCTTGGCCTTTGAGGGCTTTGAAGCAGGAAGCTTTATGAGTGTCATATTGCGTGTGGATTTTTAGCGTAGGGAAGATGGCCGCTTTCTTTTGGGTTGGTTTGTTTTGAATGGAGAACATCTTGGATCTTTGACGTTGAGGAAGTTTTGGTCTTTTTATCTTCCATCACAGGGACTATTTAAGAGGCCCTAGACAAGAGACCAGGGACAGAAGGAGAGGCAAGAGAGGCCCCAACTTCGCGGTTGAGCACTGTCCTCCGAGCCTCCGCAGCCGGAGGACTGAGATGACCATTTCTAACCGGGAGGCACTTGCCTATCCGAATTGATTATGGCCACGCCAGCAAACGTACCTCCGCCTCCGGATCCATCCCGGCCTCTTTGGGCGCCATGCATAAGGTAGCCGGCCCTCTTCGCTGCCAACGTTCATAACAACACTCACCGAATCTTCACCTGCTCTTCCCGCAATTGAGCCATTGGACCTGGATTTCAAAACGTAGGATATGCCTCGGGACAATAACAACATCGATGACAACTCATTATAAGAGTCATAGCCCGGTCTAATATGCGATAAGGACATAAGGTGTGGACAAAAGGGCCAACTGGAGATAACAAGCAAATAACCAATACGCGTCACCATCACTTGGTGCCCAATGGGATGTTATACCTCTTTCCCACAGCCTCGTCTACCGCATGCGAGTCTCAATCGCCTCTACCAACATCAATATAGGGGCTCCCCGCAATTGAGCAATTGCCTCATGCGTGAAGCCACCACAACATATAGGCCGCAGGCCGGGAGGCCAGGCCAAGCCAACCATGCTCAGCAGGATTGGAGTTAACCCTCTTTCGGCATGTCATGCGGAACCTGCCGTTACTACCATCCTACCATTCGGAGTATCCCGCCGCCGCCGCACCTCAGGTCTGGGTTGCAAGGTCGCAGATATTGCAGTTGCAATGCTTTGCTGATCTTGTGTCACTGCTCATCCGCGCCGAGCTGTGTCCCGCTTCCATGAAGTTTATTGGAGAATTCCAGACTTGTTGCTGTGGGATCCTCGGGATCTCGGAAGGGATGGTGGGTGAGGTGTAGTGCATCATGACACCAGGTGATGGAGGGGCTGTATCTACACCACACTCTATCTTACTCCTTCTCCGCATTTGCGCAAACTGCGAGTAGGTATATAACGATTGGGAATTTTGGTCATGTTTTTGCTCACTTTGCTCCGGCATCTTGTCTCCTATCGAATATCCATTGGATCTTGTCTATGCAATTTCTTTCAGTCTCATCCTCACGAATCTCGGCAGTTTTTGGTTTTACAAACATCCGTCTCTACCTGGCCCACAATCACTACTTGGTCACTTGAAGTCCACATTACTCCTTTGGTCTATCCATCTTCAAGCATCTGCTCCTTCCCAGGCCCTCGTCCCATCAGGTACTACTTCTTGTCTACCCTCATTGCTCGACACACTTCTTCAGCCCTAGGGCAACCTTCCATACGTACCATACCCATCAACCCAGCTTTCCAAGTCCGAATATTGTTTCGCTAGGATATCATCGCTGATGTCTCTGGCCTGGCGCTCTCTAGCCCAACACGGATCGATTCTATGATTGTTCCGGCCCTTGATGGAGGACGTGTGTATTTCCAAGTTAGGCAACACTCCAGCCAACAACTCGACAACGACGACAACGACCCCAACCGCTAGCAGTCTCCTGAGCCAACGAAAGAAGTTGATCCTCCAGCTATCTATGGCGAGGTTCGAGGCCAATCTTGAGAAATGGCTTGAACAAATCCCTGATCAGCCCTCCAAGAAGCGGTCCCGACGGGCCGTTGAAAGCGATTGTTTCTACCATGACCAGGACCACCCTGCCACTGAGGACGAGTCTAAGGATCAACATGAACAACATGAACATCACCACCCTGTGACGAGGGAGGTCAAGAAGGCGACCACCAAGCGGGCGAAGCACCATGGCCCTGAAGCACCCGGAGGAGAAGGCCGCAAGTTCGCTTGTCCGTTTTGCCAACATAATCCGGTCAAGTACAGAACAGTGAAGACATGCTGTGGGCCGGGATGGGACAGTGTTCATCGGGTCAAGTACGTTCTTGTTTCTCAAGTCTCCGATTTCAGACAGCAAGCACACTAACACCCAAACCCAACATACAGAGAACACATCTACCGCCGACACTCCCTCAAGAACACCTGCCCCCGATGCTACGAGCAATTCAAGACGGATGACGACCTCAAGAGCCATCAAAGGGCAGAAATTCCCTGTCGACTCAGGAAGGACAATGTGCCCGAAGTGATCACCGACGAACAAGACAAGAAGCTCCATGCCAGAGCCAAGGCCGGGTTGTCGGAAGAAGACAAATGGGATGATATGTACCGCATCATCTTTCCGGGGCCGGCGGGATCAAAAATTCCTTCTCCTTGTATGTCCTCCTTTTCCTTTCTCTTTTCTCCAATTTTCGTCTGCTCTCTCTTTCTCCCTCTCATACCTCCTGCCTTCCTTCATCTGGTACTAACAATGTTGTCCACACAGATTACGACACCTCCGGTCCTTCATCATCTCCATTCAACCACTCCAACACGACGAACCCTTCTCCGAAGAACAAGGCCCCGACAGCACCAACGGCCTCTAACTTCGACATCTCCTCCTTCAAAGACCTCCTCCGCCGCGAGCTCCCCCGCTACGTCGAGCCCATCTTCCGCCAGGAGCTCGACAAGATGATGACGTCGGTACAGACGCAAATGAACCAAAAGGCCGATCAGCTGTTCAAGGACGTGGTGTTCAAATTCAGTCGAACTTATGTTTGGCCCGCTACTACTAGCGCGGCTGGTGCTGGCACTACCGACAACACTGCGGCAGTAATCACGCCACTTAGTAGCCCACCCAGTCCAAGCTCGGACCGATACGATAACACTCCCGAGGACACCGGTGCTGGTGTGGACGACCATCACAGAGACGGGGAAGGAGAGGCTCCAGCCGGAGCGGAGGAAGTCACTTTTCCGGGAGGCCAAAGCTGGCTTGACTCCCTGGTCGAAACCTTCGACCCCAACAGTGTCGACCTTCCCTTCTTCAAGAACGGCGAAGTCGATCTCGAGGCTTGCTTTGAGGGGGTGATGAACCACGGTGGTGACGAGGTTTCGGATTCCGCGTATGGTACTTTGCCGACGTCGGAGGGACAAGACGGTTCTTATGGAATTGGACTAGGGATGGGAGTGGGTATGGGTATGGCTGGGATGGCGGGGATGACGGGGGTTATGGGCTCAAACTTGGATGCATGGATGAGGTAGTTCCTGGTGTGGTACGGGAGTGGTCGGTGTGGTCAATCATTTGTTTCTTTTGTCTTTGTTTTCTATTTCCATCATCTTCAATTTATCATCAACTTGATTCAGCCTAAGATCTCAACACAATCTCTGATCATCTCTTGGATACCTACAGACTCGGTAAGGTCCTGAGTGGAAAATGAGCAGGCACAAGGGCCGGCAAAGGCACAAGTCACTGGCAAGAACGCCTCGTCTTGCCGTCGTACTTGTCGAGGGCCACCGTAGCCGAGTGATCACAGAGGAAGGAGCAAGTGCGAATGCAGGCGGTTCGGGCCCGATGCGAAGATTCAAGCGCCTTCCAGTGTCTCCTCGCTGTTTTCGTCCCCCACCTTCTTTTGTCTAAGTACCGACATTTGGGTATTTGTCTCGAGGATCTCGCAGTCCTTGGGATTTTCCTCTTCAATTCTCCACCAGACCCATTCAAACTGTCAATTTCCCCAATTGGCTCCAACCACGATGTCAGCCTGTATTGCGGACTTGGAGCGTTTGGTGCACTTTTCCTTCTTCTAACCTCATCCGCTGCATCGGTATCTTCACGACAGGTTCTGAGAGCAAGGGAATCAAGGCACCCAACAAATTAGGGGGCGCCTCATCACTGCCTGAGCCTCAGACCTGGTCTGCGGAAGTCATTCATCACATCGACAAGTCTGCGGCTTCCCGTTCTCGAATTTCTGGGCCGCTAACAAGTGGTTCAAATACCCGACACAGATCCACAGACGAATCCTTCGAGATGCGCTCTTCCGACGGGTCGCCAAATTCTCTTCAGGTTCCCGACAAATATGTCTAATCATGAACGGTCATATTTCAGTCACGAGGTCAAGCACGCTGTATTGCCACATTTGCGCCCAACATGTTTCTCCAACAGTTCCCTATTCGAACAACCGGACCATGCACTGGCTGCTTGCTCCAAAGTAAACAACCCGTCTTTTCGGCGCGTCCATGTCTCGATTGATCCTAGATCTTCCAGCCTCGAAATACATTTCTCGCACACTTCAAGTTTTCCGAGTCCTCTCCTCAGCACGTTCTCTTAGCACTCTCCTATCAGTTTCGCAATACCATGGCCTCCCGAGCCATAGGTTCTCGCCTTCCGCTGGGCATAGGACATGTCTTGGTGTGCTTCCTTGGGATCATCAGCACGACAGAGGCTCAAAGCACAGTCTCATCAGATGCCATACGGGGCACGTACGTTGATCCGAATGGATCCAGTATGTCAAATGTTCATATCTTCTTCTATCCGCTTTGTACTAACTTGCGCGCGTTCAGTGTCTACCGTGTCTTGCGCATCGGGCCAAACTTTCACTACCTCGAACAGCTATGCGGCTTGCTGTGGGTATGGACTTACATGTGGTATTGGAATAGGATGCGATGGTTCGGTTGTAGTAATGGCAGGGGGTAACAGGATAACTTGGTATGTTTACCTTCGCGTACTTGCTTCTATGTGATGACCTCGTGCCCTAACCATTGCCCTTACAGTGGAAGCCCTTACCCAACCTGCTTTGGCTCGACTATTCTGTACAATTTCAATGCAATCAATGGCTGGGTTGATTATGGATGTCCCACAACAGCATCCCCGATGACCAGAATCTACTATACAATATCTCTAGACACGGCGATACCCACCCCTATCTCCTCGGAATTTTTAGAGAGTGTTATCCAGGACCCCACAACCGTGGAGATAACACAAGTTGTCACAGTGACAATATCATCGGGCATCATAACACTTACAACTCCGGGCACCTTAGTTGTCACCGAAACTACAACAATGAGTTCGTCAGACATTCCGGCGGCCGATGAATCAATCACAACGACACTGAATTCATCAAATGGCTCAGAAAATAATACATCTACCACTACCGGGGATCCAGCGCCCACATCAAGCGGCATATATTACGAAAATCCCGTCCCAGAGACACATCCAAGGCCTGCTTCAGGGGCATCAAGAGCGTGGATAGCCGGGGTCGTGGCCGGACCACTCCTTGCCTTGGTAGCCGGCGGCTGCCTCATATATTGGTTGAAACGGCGCAGGCAAAGGAAGACGTTGGCAGAGAGCGGAGGCGCGAGACCTGACGTTAACGCTCATGATCCTCCGTGTATTCAAGATTTTGGACAGTCAGCAGAACTGCCAGGGAGGACATCTGACCCTCCTGCTATGTGCGAGCTAGATGCAACGGAGGTGCATCAGGGACGTTTTCAGGGAACAGGTGGAGCGATGAGATTGTAAGTGTTAGAGGATGTGACGCTCTTTTTACACCTTTAAAGAACAGGGAGAACTTCGCAAATAACAAGCTTGTACGACTATGGCAGGCAGGGGGGCAGCCGAATCAGATATCCGAATGGGCTATAAATGTCAAACAGGTAGTCACGCTGCTCCTGTACCGTATAATCCGATGGCATTTGCTGCGGGCCAGTATCGTGGCTAGATATTGATGTTCAACGACATTTCTGCAAATATAGGTGGTGTTTTCTTCGGATTGTGATTGTGTTGGGGAGACCTGTACGCTGATGTCTTCACTGGGTTTTCCGCTTTCACTAACGCTATCTATCACAGATCCATTGACGGCTTCATCTTTGATGACCTTTGCCTTGTCCCAAGACTGCTGCGGCTTTTTCGATAGGTAGGTGGTTTTTGTACTCCTTGTTGGATTCAACGAAGGTGTGTTCCCGTTCCGCTCCATGTTTTGTCTTGGGACTTTCCGATTCCTATTTGCCTCGCCATCCACACACTCTCTCTCTCTCACATCATCATGTAGGCAATATGAAGTTTTTTACAGCTCTTCCCGACCTTCCACCGCCACTCACTACGAGCCCAGGCACGGCTGCCGACTGGGGGATATGGGTCGCTCCCGATGGAGATAGTAAGTCAACAAACTCATTAATCCTCCTGTGTACGTGGCTTTATTCTGACTTACTTCCTCTTCTTCTCTCTGATAAGCCTATTTGCTTGAAACCTACTCGGGCACCTTGCCTACCTACCTGGCGTATCGTTCAATATCCTCGACTGCCTACCCTACCAAGACGATCAACGCCTATGGTAAATGGCAGATCTAACCAAAATTCTTAACTTGCAGTCACTCAGGTCGCCAGGGGCCGGCAGTGAATTGCGTTACGCAAACCATCTTCGACCACTATCCCTTCCCATCCACTAGCTAGTATTATTGGACGTATGTCAGTGAAACCTTCAGGCAGTACTCACTTTATCGTGAAGTGCGTCAAATCATAACCGCGATGGCCAGTTCGACTTCTTCAAAGCCAAATCTCCGACAGCATCCATAGCTCCAAAAGCTTCCATAACATACATAGCTTTGACAGGAGACAGCCAGCCTCCCGACCGAACCACAGCACCTCCAACAACTAAAGTGATCTTATCCCCCTCCTCAGAATCAGATACCACAAACAATCATGAAGCCACGACGGGTCCCGCCATCTCACGCGTGGATCCTCACAGCCGGTTACGTGGCCTTCTTGGCGCTGTTCGCCCTGTTTTGGTGGCGTCGGCGAAAACAAAAAAGAGAAAAAAAAAAAAAAAAAAAATGGACAGAAAGAGCGATGAGGAAGTTCCGAAGACAGCCGGAGAGGTTGCGAAGAAGGATGAAGAAGCCGCGAAGACAACGAAATCCGGCGAGGGCAAAAGTCTGGAGCTTGCGTCTGAGCCCTGATGTCAGCCACACTTGCAACAACGACAACAGCAATCCGTCGATCCGACGGAATCTTCAACGGAACCACCAACTGAACCAACGCAAACCTCAACGGAACCCACAGCAGAGCCCTCAACTGGACCATCAACCGAAGTTCCCACGGATCCAGATCCTCAGCAAAACAAGCCACTCTGCCCCTTGGAGCAATGGAGAAAGAGCCTCTGGTCGCGGAATTCGATACATGTGTAGGAGGCGGAGGCGGTTCCGGCGAAGGGAACGAGGTGGAGGAGGCCTGCTGAGTTGGGGTAGAAGCAAATACACATAGGAACTCGTTAATAGTAATACCTAATGCTGCAGCAGTCAATTTCACCAAGTCCATGAGAGATCGCTGCCTGCGAGGCTTCGTGGGAGAGGAGTGAAGGGGATGGGATTGTGCTGCATGCGACCCATTACACTAGGCAAAATTACTTCAAAAAGCGTTCACTACCTATATAAGGAAAGATCCTGAAAAGAAATAGCACATACGACCATAGATGGTAGAAAACTCGGGATCCCGTCCGCTCTCCCATAGATAAGCTACCAATCGCCTGACTAGTAGTTGGGTCGGTGACGACCAGCGAATCCCAGGTGTTGTATGTTTTTTTTTTTTTTTTTTCCCTCTTGCCTTTTTTCTTTCCTTTCCCGACTCCTGCGTCGGCTCCTTCTTTTTACCCATGTGTATTCTCTCTTTTTTGTGTTCCCTTTCCTAGCGGATGGAAGTCGCTTGGGGAACGAGGGGATACAATATTTTGAAAACTGGGTGGAGCCCTAAGAGCTTCAAGCGACGAGCTATTGCTCTCAACGTTCTATCTCCTACCTAGTGACGTCGATATCATGAAAAGGGGTCGTCTGCATGGTTCGTCGGCGTAGTATCGAGACCTCCCTGAACTCGAAAAACGTACGACTACACACGCAAGCAACAAACAACCCACTCGCTAGACTTACACTTGACCATTTCTAGCTAGGTAAGGGCGATGATCCGGTAAGATAACGGACTACATACAGTACTACCCTCTCCGCTCTCTAGCTTTGAACATAGGTACATATATCTCACGGTCGCTCTCGGAACCCGACCGAACACTACCTCCACTCACTCCGTTCCACCGAACCACCAAAACCTTCTCATCAACCATTACACCAACCATGTTCGCCAAACCAGTAATCTACATCGTCCCCGGCGCATGGCAGCTCCCCACCGTCTGGGCAACCTTCGTCACAACCGCCAAAAAAGCAGGCTACCCCGTCACATTCAACCAACTACCCACCGTGGGCGGAACCGAACTTCCCCTCGCCGCTCTACCAGACGACGTGGCCGTGGTGCAAAACAACCTCCAAAAGCTGGTCAACGAGGAAGAGCGAGAAGTGATTCTTGTCGGCCACTCGTCGGGTGGTCTAGTTGCTAGCTGTGCAGCTGAGGGTTTCGATGCCGTCAGTCGCAAAAAGGAGGGCAAAAAGGGGGGTGTGATTCAGGTGGCGCTTTTGGCGGCGTTTGCGGTTAAAAAGGGGGAGACGATGTTGAAGATTATGGGGAAGTGGGAGAAGAAGCCGGAGTGGTTTTACGTGGGGGATGAGGTATATGAAATCAGACTAATACTGAAATCACGAATAAGGTACTGACGAACCTTCTCTAACTACATGTAGGCGGACCGCACCTACCTCCACGAAGCACCTTCTATCGGCATCCTTCTCAACGATCTGCCCGAGGAGGAGCGGAAATACCTGGGTCAACAGATCACGCATACCTCGCTTGGCTTGTTCAGCACGCCCTCTACGTTTGAACCTTGGAGCAATGGGGTCCCGTGCTCGTATATCTACTGCGAAAGGGATAACGCGATTTGCATGTCCGATCAAAGGGCAATGCGCGACAGATTGGGGCCAGATGCGAAGGAAGTTTCTATTGATTCTGGCCATTGTCCGTATCTGAGCATGCCGAAGGACCTGTTGAGGGCGATTGAGGAGCTTTTGGCGTGAGGGAATCTGGACGTGGAGCTGGGTGGACGGGACACTCCGCGATACGATTTGCTTTGTGGCGGCAAAGCAGCTCAAGGGATGAATAACCAGCAAAAGCTATAACAAAGAAAACCAACCCCTGAGTGGCGTTTCTCGTTCATTATTGTCCGGCTTGACAAGGACGGGGAAGATTCCGCTGACAAGATCTTTGTCTGTCAGGGGGTCGGGAGATAAAGGCCGTTGAACAATGGGACAAAGAGAGACCCCAGCCAAGCCCAAAAGCAACTTTAAAGCTAATAATAAAACAGCCAGATGACAAAAGTTCCGTTGGCTCGTTGGGGGTGGGTGAGTGATGTTGATCAAAGAAGCCGAATGAATCATAGGCCATGGGGCGCAATGCCCAACCAGCCGCGCCTTATATCCCCATGCCGCCGTATCGACCGACTTTGCTTCTCTATTCTGCTGCCACCTGAACAGCACCCTTGTTCACGAGAACAAAACCCAACACCAACTGTTCTGTTACTCAATCCAAGCAGTAGCAGAGAAGATATCGGCATAGCAAGATCTCACAGATTGAGCTCCAAGAAAGCAGAGAAGCAAAAGACAAACTTCCTGCCGTCAAGATCAAGATGGTCGCCATCCGCCGAAAAGCCTCCTTCTCCCACCACGGGGAGGACGAAGTAGTGGGCGATACCATCCACGTTTGCCTCTCCGATCATGATACCGTCCACGTCCACGCCCCTCCCAAACCCAACAAGCGCCGACGCACGAGCTCGAAACGGCCTTCATCGAAGGCCAAGTCCCCCGGAGTGTCGACCACAACGTACCCTCCTCTAGACCCTAACACCGGCGCTCCTATTCCTGACCCGCTCCTCGACGACGTCTACCGGCGCTTAGCACTCTCCGAGCTGGAAGAGGAACTGTCCAAGGTATCCGATGCCAACATTGCAACTGAGGTTGGCGGTTACTCAATCCCCACCCACGGTCAACGTACCCAGCGCTTGCTTCACTCGCTCCTTCAGAATGCTTCGCACCCGAAGACCAATTTTACACCCGACATGGACACCGGCGCGGACACGGATTATTCCGAGTCCGGTCCAATCGAAGCCCTCTACCTCAACCAATCCCAAGCCACAGTCCTAATCGAGTCTCCCTGCTACGATCCCAATGTGCTTTTGATCGTTCAAGATAAGCGGTACTTCGAACCCGCTCCGGCCGTCTCTTCCCTCCCCTTTCCATACAACAGCCCTCCAGCTTCACCAGAGCTGAAGTCCAAGATGGATACGGTTGTAGAGAGGCCCCAATACCGACCCATATCCCTCTTCTTCAACCACCTCCTCCCTACTCTCCACCGCCAAGTCTCCGTTCAGATTCCCAGCCAACCGGTGACTGAGCCTTCGGGACAGCTGAGGACGCTGAGGTCAATTCGGGAGCGGTTTCACCCCTCGGAGGCTGATTCTCATGAAGGAGAGAAAGATACCTCCAAGAATGACCCTTGGAATGTCTTGGATTTGTCGACACCTATACCTTCTACCACCCCTTCTTTCTTGCAGGGGCCGGGGAGTCAGTTGTTGAGATATATCCGGTCGGAGGTGTTGATGGCTGCTAGGTCTAAGGGTGTGGTTTCGCCTCCGCCGTCTCCTACGGTGGTTAAATCAGAGTCAGGGTTGGTGACGCCGCCTGGGGATAGTCGGGATCAAAGTCCCAGTTCCACTCCCGAGCCCAATACAGGAACCCTCCTCTTTCCTAACCTCAATGGCAATCGCCAGTCCACCCCTGACCTTACTCGCACACCGTCACCACCTCCCAATCCATCTACCACTCATAACTCAACACCGACAAAAAAGCGTGGCCGTCCTCCGAGCTCCAAATCCCCATCTCCCAAGAAACCAAAAACGTCCCCTTCAAAGACCTCTACAGAAAAGAGAGCCGAACGCCTCCGCGCCTCCCCATCTTCCTGGACCGAATGGACCAACGTGCAATCTTGGTCTCTCCTCTCCCAAGGCGGCCACCACACCCCCCCTCACTATGACGCCTTTGGTTTCGACACCTGGATTACCGTGCAGGAGGGTATGGTTGGTTTCGGATGGCTTTCCACCGCCACTATCAACCCCTCAACTGAAAGTAAAAGCGAGGGGATGACGGAAAGGGAGAACTGGGCAGCGGACCCTCATAGATATGCTGAAGGTTCAAAATGGAGATTCGTGATCCTGAAGCCGAAACAGACAGTGTTCTTTCCTAGCGGGACGGTGCACTTTGTTTTTCGACTCAAGAGTCAGGATAGTTTGAGTGTGGGTGGTCATGTGTTGCGGTGGAATGGCGTGGAGAGATGGTTGAGCGTTGTGCTTGAGCAGATGGAGAATGGGAATATGACGAATGAGGATATGGAGTGGGGAGTGGTGAGGAAGTATGTGGATGTGGTTGGGAAGTTGGTGGCTAGGAGGGAGAAGGAAGGCGGAAAAAAAATGGTGGGGGCGATGTGGGATGGGTTGGTTAAGGTATGTTTATCACTCGTCAATGTGTAAGGGTGGGTTGCTAACAATTGTTCACAGGAGTTCAGAGAGTTATCGAAAGCAAGAAAATGACATTAGAACAAGTGAATTGCAGAGACATATAGACAATGCTACAGAGAAAGCGTGCTGGCTCGCTTGCTTGAAGAATGCGATGCGATGGGATGTAGACAGAAGGGAACGCCATATGCAGGGTATTAGACAGAAAATAAAGAGAAAGACAAAATAAGCAGAAATGGTATCCAGAGAGCCGCCCGTGTTTTTATCTCCCTGATTGTTAACGCATAACCCTTTTCAAACATAAGAAAACTCGTTCAACCTCCCACATTACACAGTGCCGCTCTGAGCTCCCTGCTTCTCTTGATCCTGGATCGAAGGTGCTGATACGGTAGGATTGAATCGACCTTCTGCCTCCTTCCTGTCTGTATGCGAGCTCTCTGAACTGCTGGCCTTGCTAGTGTCATGGTCGATGCTCTTTCTAGCTCCGTTATCTTCGCTGTTCCTGAATTTCTTGGTCAACGCCAACGCCGGTTGCATAATGCCAACGGGCTCCCCAGCTTCTTGCTTGGCCTTCTTCTCCCGCTCCTTCTCCATTTTGTGCATCACTTCAGCGGTGAGTTCCTGCTTCAGTAATCGCTCCAACACATCCTTCTTGCGAGTACGCCTATCGCCGATAGTAATGAGCAAACCGGCAGTACAGTTGGCAACAATGGAGCAGCAAAGGACAGCGGTGGTAACTGCACTGCTTCTCGTGCGGTAATCCGTAGACCAGGTATAAGAACCGAGAGTGATCTGTAGACAACTGTGTAGGTCCAGTAGGCAAACAATGGCAATGAGCAAGCCGATAGGGAAGGCATGGTGGGTTCCCGTTTCGTGAGGCTTGTAGAAGGTGTGTGATTTGGCCAGCTTCTTCTGATGGTGAACCAGTCGGGCTTGCGATTTCTCGGAGAGAACAGGGATAAACTCGTCGTCGTGTCGGACTTCTGTCATGTGAGGGTCTACGGGGGCGCGCTCAAGATCGGCTTGGTCGATGGCGGCTTGGGTTTGAAGAGGCACGTCATTGGGATCCGTCAAGGGGACCAACAAGCGCTTGCGGAGCTTGATGGTTTTGAGGTCTGGATAAAAGTTGGCATTATGTACGACATATGTTGAGTGAAGGACAAATACTTACGATAGCGAGCCACAAAGATCATGTGGTATGTGTCTACCGCCCGGAAAGGAGCAAGACCATCACCAACAATAGCGAACAAAGCAACAAGGACATTGTCAATGACATTGATGGCGTACAGCTGCTTGTCGCCGACGTAGATCCAGCCGATAAGGAAAAGAACCCAAGCAAGACCGAACAGGGTGATCAGAGTAGCATAGAGGGTAACAGCGAAGCCCAGCGGCCGCCTGACGTACTTTCCAAAGGCCTTCATGCGCTGCTTGAACTTGGAACGCTTTGAGTGGAGCATATGCCGGACATAGTCGTTGAGCATCCGGATGTCTTCCTCGCGCCATCCCTCCAGAGTGGCATCCTTGGGCAGGATGGCATACTGAGGAGCAGTCAAGACAGTCGAGAAACTGTGGACACGAGGAAGCTGGGGGCGCTGATCTAGGCTCTCGTCTTCCACCTCACCCTCGCCCAAGGTGGTGGCCGTTCCAGTGGTTCGGATAGCACGAACATCCTCCTGGGAAGGGGGATATGTGGCGGGCAAGCTGGGTGGTAGAACTGGTGGTAGCTGGGAGAGATCATATGTCGGTCTTCGGTTGACGAATCTACCCAGCGACGGAACGAAGAGGGAGTTTTGCACGTTGGTGATGGACGACAACGTGGCAACTTCTGGGTCTATAGGGTAGAGTAATTAGTATCTGTGAAAACGAGGGAGCCAAAGGAAATGTTTGCATACCAATAACATCCAAAAAGTCCACAATCCGCGAGTCGTATATGTCCTGTTCTGCCTGTGCCTGAGCATCGTCAGGGCTAGGCTCATTCTCTGCACGACGACGGCGTGGAATAAGGTTTCGGAAGGTGCTCTGGTGGCGCAAACCGGGGTGCTGTGGCTCAACATTGATAGATGGCTGGGCCAGAGGGTCTTCATCGATGGGGGGGAGATGAGCAGCTGGTGGCTGGGGCACCTCTCCTCCAACATGATCGGGAACTAGGGGTGTCGGCTTGTGCATGACGGGCTGATCATCGGCCCAGGTTCTGGCGCTAGCTGGTCGTTGAGGTTCTGAGCTGGCACGACGTCGACCTGTTGTTGTGGCCAAAGGTGCCGGGGCATCTTGGGGTTGGGAAGGGCGTCTCTGGCCAGAGATGACTGGCGGCCCTAGTCGTGAGCTTTCGGATGGAGCGCGTAGTCTTCGAAGACGAATAGCCGATTCTTGACGAGTGGGCTCGGATGGAATGGCTCCGAGTCGAGCCTGACTTTGTGGCGTGGGAGGAGGTGGAGCAGGACGGCGAGGCACCAGATCGGGCTGTGGTTGTGATGGGGGATGGAGTACAGGCGGCCGCTCGCTGATGGGGCTAAGAGCTGTTGGTGGTGGTATGATGTCTGCTGCTGTCGGCCGTGCAGCTGCCTGCGGTGATTCTGCTAGTTCGAGCAACGAGGGGAGTCTTGTCGATGTTGTGCTCGAACGTCGAACATCTTCCTCGGTGAAATATTCGTCGCCTTGGCTGGCATGCCCCTCGTTATCCTTGCCCGGCCCATCTGCCCCATTTCCTCCATTCTGCTGTGGCTGCTGCGACATTGCACCTGATACGGTAGCACCTGGGCTGCTATCCCAGTGTAGCGGTCCTTCCCGTCTTTGTCCAGACTCCAGAATGGTTGTGCAAACGAGGAAGTTGGAGACGGATGATGCCTGTTCGTTTGTTTGTTCCTTCCTCCTTGAACCTGAGTAAGGTCCTTGACAGAGCAGGAGGCACACAGACAACTGAAGGCGACAAGAAGAACAGAACAAACAGAACAGAAACAGTTTAAAGATGCAATATATAAGGTAGTAGGTATACTAGACCTTGTATGCAAATCATTAGCACAAGGTCTAGACTAGAATATGGCCAGCCCCAAGTGATGGGGTCAATGCCAAGGTTACGAACAAGATCCAAGCCAGGGACTTGGTTTTTTGTTTTTCGTTCTGGACAGGGGATTACACACACCATTGGCGATGATCCCCAAGCGCACTTTCCAGCGAGACCCCCAAGCGCACATCGTCCCCGAACAAGTCTCAATTTCCCAGTCTTGGAAGCACGTGTGGCCGTGACGTCATGCTGCTACCAACCAATCACCATGCTGCGCCGCGTTTCATTAACAGATGAACGTTGTGGTTTACCGCTCGATAAGATAATAGATCTACGCTACCATGTCTCCAGCAATTTGACCCACAGATCCATCAAGATGCATCACCATCACCATCACCAACACAAGAACGAACTTCTGACGACACCATTCTGGCTACACTACTACAATTGCCAACACTCAACTCAAAGCTCAATCTCCGGCTGCCTCCCCTTATACTCGACCTTCAAAAACGGATCCACCCCCATGGAGAAGCCAAAGGTCCTCACCTTGGGATCAGACCCCTCGGGCAGCCTCCACTCGTAATTCAGCAGCAGATAAACCACGGCAATCTTGACCTCATTCGCCGCAAAGAAGCGTCCGGGGCATGCGTGCTGTCCGTGTCCGAACCCCAAGTGATCCGGCCCCGTGCTCACCAGCTGCGCCGCCTTCTCTTTACCCGCTCCGGGCGTCTCGCGCATCCTCAAGAACCGTCTGCCGTCCCATTTGTCCGCTTGCTCGTACACCTCCGAGTTCCACATGTTGTGCGACGAGACCGCCACCATGCCGCCCTTGGGGATCAAGGTGCCGTCCGAAAGCGTCAGATCCTTCTCGACGTAGCGACGCATCGAGACCATGCCGATGGGCTTGACACGTTGGGACTCCTTGATCACGCTGTCGAGCAGCTTCATGTTGTACAGCGACGTCTTCTTCCACCCGCCTTGGCTGAGCGCTTGCATCATCTCCGCCCGCAGCGGCGCAATGTACTCGGGGTTTTGCATCAGCTTGGTCATCACCTGGCACGTCAAGTCGGTGGTGGTGTGGATGGCTGCCAAGGACATGACTAGCTGCGCAACTGCCGCGTCGTAGTTCTTGCCCTTGGCTGTCCGCTCGAACCACTCGATCGCGTCGTCGTGCTCGGCCTTGCCGCCGTTGGCCGCCTTTTCTCGCCGTCTCTTCTGGAGGACGGGATCGATGATGGTACGGGCTAGAGCGACATGGGCGCGGGCGAGCTGGCACGAAGGGAGGAACCAGTGGACGATGGGGCGGAGAACGGCAGGCCAGAGACGGAGTTCTTCGGCGGCGCGGAAGCCGTCCAGTGTGTACTGCTGCGTGACCTTGAGCCATTCCTCGTTGCGGCAGAGTTCCTCGCCGAGGAAGACGCGAGATGAGATGCGGGCGATGATGGGGAGGATCTTTGAGCGGATGTTGATGGTGCACCACTCGCCGTTAGCTGGCTTGGGGAGGATTTCCTTAATCGCTAGGCAAGTTTCTTCGGCGAGGGGCTCGGTGACCTTGTCTGTCGTTGTTGTCAGCATTCGCCGTGTCTCATCAAGCCAGGGAATTTGGCATACTCAGGTACTTGGTAAGATCCCTCATGATAACCTCCTGAACAATCTGCGAATCACGGCTACTCTCACGGAATCCTTCGAAACCGGGGAGGTGCGCATGGAAGGCCTAGTTCGTCTTGTCAGCAGCTCCCATCTTCATTCTTGTCCTACCCACAACACAAAGGATAACAAACCTTATAAGTCCACTTTGAAAAGTTCAACCGATCATCGCTCTTGATCTCGTTGGCAAAACGCGGCGGCAACACCGTGATCTCGCCAGTATCGCTAATAACCCGGCAAGGCTTGTCGGGGTTGGCCTTGAACCAGTTCGCAAGCATCTCCCGAGAGCCAGTCACGAACTCCTTCTTCGGTCTCGTGTCGCTGAACTCGAGAGGGCCCCTAGGGTTCAGGTGCTTGATGTTCTTGGAGTATCTCGGACCCTGAAGGGAGTACACAATGACGATCAAGAGAAAAGCCGTGACGAGGTAAGGGAAGGGCTTCGCCGAGGGATCGGTGCTGGACTTGAGGTCGAACCGCTCCATCCACGAGGAGATGGAGCTGGGCGTGGCCGAAGGGTTGGCCATGATTGCTGTGTTGGTGTTCCCCTTTAGTAGGTTGTAATGGTATTTAGTGTCTACAACCAAGATGCAAAAGGTAAAGAGGTAGAAGGGAGTGTTCAAAACCTAACCACTCGAGGACACTCACCATCTTTGTACGTCCTACCACAGTACTACCAGTAATCCATCTAGGCGACATGAACCCTCCTTCTCGCCTTATACCCCCTCAACTTTATCCATTTGCACATCTCGTTTATGAAATATGAGAAGTGGCACAAAATATCCCTGTCGTATTGATATCATGACTACTACCTTGCACCCGCCTTGCACAAAGCCTCTCCAACTTCCGAGCGGGATAATGAAGATCGCTGTTATAACAGTACCTAGTACTAGTTCAAGATCTAACGGGAACCCCAGACGGAACGAGCCCCTTGCCGAACGGCGGCGGCTCCTTACCGACACGTCAGTAACACCAAGTTGATAGGAGTGGTGGGGTTTCTCCAGAGATCAAGGATATAAAGTAGGAACGTTTAATGCTAAATGCAACGGTCCGCGTTGGAGGAAGCGGAAGTAGCTTTCTCGGCGCGGCTCTGTCCATTCCAATTATGGGTGGTGATTGGTGGAGGGCTTGCTTTAGTAGGTTTCTTGACTTGAGCATGCATCGTTAAACCTTGATTTGTTTCGCTTGCGGTGTGTCCTGTAGGTACACTTGATATCAAACTCTTACCCTATTTATTTACTTGATTTTGGCTTCGTTCCCAAATCTGCTAACAGACAATTGAAGCCAATAACAACTCTGCTAATCCATCTGACTTCCACTTCTCAAGCTGTGGTGTCGGACGATGGGTCAAAGGTGCAATGACTGCTCATGATCTGTCTCCCTTTCCAAGCATCTTGCATATCAGCAAAAACAACCTGAGACACTCTCCCTCCCACCAAGCTACACCGCAGTGCTCACAACCAGAACAACCCCACGCGTATATCGCCGATCTTAAAGGCAATTTACCCCGTCGTAGCCCGTCTCCCTCGTTGCCGTTGGCTGGTCCGTTCAAGCGAAAGCAACACTACCGTTCCGGACCATGTCGGCACGGCCAAGTACCGGGGACCCCACCTCGGGGTGCACAGGATGCACAAATCATGAATAAGGGATGCATAACCTTCTACGAAGGGAGTATAAAACGCACAAATTTTAGATTCTAGAAAGGGGTCTGTGTGCCGTCCAACTTCAACGTCGACCCCTGACGAGGAGGTTCAACCGCACTTTGTCTCAACATCGACAGAACTGAAGAGAGGCTGATTGTGTGCTAGTCTCTCATAACAACCTGGAACGACGCTCTCCAAATGTCAGCCCCATTTTCTCCCCTTCGGACCGCCCCGCTTTTCAGCCACAGCAGAGCATGTTTGTTGTTGATATTTGAGGTCATCACCGGGGGGGCGGCCAGCATGGCCATGGACGTAGATATCACAAACGGGATTGCACCCCCGATTCTTCCACTCGCTGGAGTCGTTTGCTTGGCCTGTGGTGAATGCACGCAACCACCAAATGCGACGATGAGTATTGACGACCATGAGCATTCCCTGTAAGTTTTCACCGTCCCCGTCCTCGGGTTTCCTTGAACGCCTCACGCGCCTGCTAACAGCAGAGCTAGTCAACCGCTTGATGCTGGTCGCGCCAAGACCTGGCGGCCTCGTCTCCTACGACCATGCTTACCGTGACGAGAAGACCACTGAGCTTCCGCTCGTTATGAAATGATGGATCCCGCTAATCAAAAGGTGTTGGAGTTGACTGAGGACAGAATCGCTGGTCACAAACATCACGCAAGTTGAAGGCGAGAGGTAAACTAAACGGGCATAAACGTGAGAGACACTCCTATGGACCTATATTAAACGTATCCACCTCGTTTCCAAGACACTCGTACAAAAGGGTTTAGACCCGCTTGCGTGCGATTCCTGCTCCTCTCGCACCTACAGAGCGCCACATCTGGTGCTTCACAAAACCCTTCAAGGCAGCGACCAGCCACTGTGGTTGAGGTCTTCCTGCTGCTACTAGCAGTGACGGGAGTGACGGGGTCAGTAGTGCTTGCTACCCTGGTCGCAAGTACGGGCCTTGAACAGAGTGGCGGAGTCGAGGACGGTGCCGTTTTTGCTAGCGACGAACTCGTGAGTCAGGTGAGTGCAGTTGTGGAAGGTCAGGCGGCTCCAGCCGTAGGTGGCGTTGAACGTGTCGAGGGCGAAGCGGCTGTAAGGCTGGCGGGAGCTCGGTAGCTCATCGAGGCCGTCGTAGTGGCCAGCTGCGCCGTTGGTGATGTACCAAGGGAAGGTGGGATTCTCCAGGCCGTTGGGATCCTCCTTGCCCTCGGCCAGTGGTGCCTGGCGCTCGTAGACGTGCGAATGGCCCGACAGCACCAAGTCGACCTTGTACTTTGTCAGCAACGGCTCGAAGACGTCCTTGCACTCCGGGCAGATTGCACCGCTGTCGCTGAGATACAAGGGCCGGTGGCCGGCCACAACAACCCATGGAGTCTTGGAGCGGTCAACGGCCGCCAGATCGGCTTCCAGCCAGGTGGTCTGCGCGTTCATGGTCGCATTGACCGGCTCCACACCGAAGAAATCCTCGGATCCGCCGTCCTCGACGGGGCCGATGAAACCATGGCCCAGGTCGGTCTCGGTATCGAGCTGGACGAAGTGCACCATGCCGTGGTCGAAGCTGTACCAGAAGTTCCCGGTGCCGCCGGAGACGTCGCTAGGCATGCGGAAGTGGTTCTTGAACCCGGTGAAGTTGGTCTGGCCCTCCATGCAGATACTGCTATCGTACGTGATGTGGTGCGCCTTGTCCTTGGTGCCACCATTGTCACAGTTCGCCTCATGATTGCCGGGGCCCACCATGTACGGCTTGCTGGCGGTGATGGCCATCATTTCGTCGTAGAACTCGTTCAGAATCGACTCGTACACCGCGGCCCCTTCCTCAATCGTTGTGTTGGGCAGAAAACCCTGGATCTCTTCCTTGAGCCAGTAGTCCGCGTACGCAATGTCGCCCGCATGCCAGAGGAAGTCGAAGTCAGCGAGGCTGCTTTCCAGCGCTTCGATGGTGTTCCGCTCTCCTGGCTGAAGAACGTTGGTACTCGCCACGGGAGCGCCCGCGGATGTGGTCAGGCCCTTGCTACCCATGGTACCGAGGTCGACGACGACGGCGACCGAGAAGGGGGTGTTGTCACCAGCCCTACGGCTCGTCGTAAAGTTGAAGACCTCGGCCGACTCGTTCTTCATGAGCGGCGTCGGCTTATAGAAGTAAGTCGTCCCGGGCTGAAGGCCGCTGATCAGCACGTGGTTGTTATAGGTCGTCGAAGTGGGATACGTTATCGAGACGTTGGACGTGGCAATGTTGGTCAGACGGTACTGCGAAAGGCCCCAGTGGACAATAGGCTTCTCGACGTGCTGGAAGGTGTTCCAGCTGACCATCATGCCGTCATCGCCGTGGTAGGCTAGGCGGAGCTGCGAATTCGTGGTGTAGGCGCTCGCGGCGGCAGCAGCCACGAGTAGGGAGCTGACTACCCTCATTGTTGGAGAGCGACGTAGAAAGAATGTTTGTCTGATTCCTACTCTCCATGTCCCTCTCCGGGGGAGATGTCACTGCTTTTAAACGCATCGACATTCTTGACTGCCTCGAATCGGTATCCCACACATGCATCTACCGAAACGCGAACAACGGCTCGCATGTGGTCTTGGAGACGAGCCAGATTGGTTGAGTGAGATCTCTGCCGGCACATAACTTGTTAGCGTGGTACCGCCACCTCACAATTTTGATGGGGTTGGAGGTGAGAAAAGCAGCCATTTTTCGTACCGGAAATGAGGCTATCGCCACTGTGCTATTCACCGCGCTAACATTTTAAAATACCGGCAGAGGTGTAGGTCCGGCGAGCGATTTTTTGTCCCAGGACGGGAAATTAGGATAGTTCACCCGACAGGGATAGTAATGGAACGTCGGGCAGACAGTTTTTGAAACCAATTGGCAAGCTCAACCAACTCACGTGTTGTCCTTCCGCAACTAAAAGCCCACCCCGAGTCCAGGACTACCGTGATCGTGTCTTCGGAAATACTTGGGGGTTGGGGTGGCCTGGTGTGGGGCCTTTTCCTCACCTTTTCTCCAAACACTGCCCAATATCTTCACGACCAACATTCGTATCTTCTTGATATTTGGGACAGGAATTACTTGCAGGCTTGAATTACCTCGGGAACCCCAGCTTAGAGATATTCGAGTCCCACGTAAGTAGAACGGTGCACTCGATAGCGAAGGCAAGAAAAACGGTTCTAGTAACGGCGGCGGCGTTTTTGGCCGAGTTATCCAAACCCCCATCAAAAACTACTCCCATGGATAAATCTTCCGATTGGTAGCTTATTTATGGGAGAGCGGACATGATCCCGAGTTTTGTACCATCTGTGGTCGTATGTGCTTGTTCTAACTCGGACATTACCTTATAAACGGATTCCGCCCTGTATTGAACCTTCTCCCAACACCAACATCGCTTGAGCAGTCAAAACTAACCGTCATCACATCACATCACATCGCGATATCGGGTTGTGGACCAAGGGTAGGATGGATCTACAAAATTCCCTCTTGTACTCATGTCCTCCTTCTGATTTCTGTGCATTTACTCAGCAATAAGATATATCGTACAAGCTACTTTGACAACATGCAAATCTGATTATGCTCAGAACCGCCAAGCAAGCCCACACAAGCCACACAGTCGTGGCCGGTCGGACAAACGTTACCAAATCCACCATCTTCGACCAATTCGCTCAAACACTTTTCGCTTCCTCTCCCCATATACATGCTACAAGACTTGATAACAAATAAACGATAATTAGCAAAGTCGTCCCATCATGCTCGCCGAACCATAAACCCACCCAGTCTATCTCCTCGGACAAATATGGCACCAACCTAGTGCCCCAAGCCCATCCGTAAAACCGTGACCGAGAGAATAATAAGAAGCTGGGTATCAAGATAGCAAAGCGAAAAGCCTCTTCAAACCGTCTACCAATCTCCCAAAGCAAATTCCTCTAGCAACTTCTTCTAGTAAGGCGCACCGGGATGATCCAGCTGGCGCGAAGGCTGGCAACCTTCGCCGACACGTCCAGCAAGATTAGCAATGTTGGACAAGGTCTTCAGAGAGGCATCGTGGGGGCTCTCGCGGCTGATAGCGAGCAAGAGCTCCTCCACCTTAGCCTGGATCAGAGACATGACCTTCGGGACCGCCTCGATAACTTGATCCTCCTGTAAGAGAAAGACTGTTAGCGATCAAAGATAAAGGCAGGAACGCAGTTCACGAGGTTGTAGAAACACTTACCAGGTGTGGAACGGCTTGTGCAATGGAGTACACGACCGTTTCGACAATAGCAATCTTGATCTGGACCTTGGGGCTTCTGCGGGAAAGGTTGCTGACGATGCTGGCTCCCACTGAGAGAAGGAAAATGGGCGCAAGGCCGGAGAGGCAGCGAGGGTCATACTTGGAAATGACCTGCTGGAACACCTCCTCGCTCTTGTCCTCAGCCTGCAGCCAGCGCATGACCGCCTGGTCGTACTGGCCTGCACTCATGAAACGATCGATGGTTTCAAGCGTGTTGTTGAGCTCCATCTTCTCACGATTCTCGCGGGGGGTAGGAGAGAAAAGTACCTGTTGCTCCTGATTCATGAACTGCTGCTGTTGGTGTTGAACCATGTTAGGAATGGACTGGGTGTGTTGGTGCTGTTGAGCTTGGGGCGGCGCATAGGCGACCAAATCACGGGAGAGTCCACCAACCTGTTGGTGCGAGCTAACGCTACCACTGGCACGAGAATGCGTGTGACTGTGCGTAGGCTCCGGAACGCCAAAGTCGCGATCACGGTTTTGCTCATGAAGCTGCTGCTTCAGGGCGCTGAACTCCTTTTGCATATGAACCTGGGATGCTGCCAGAGCTGCAAGTGCAGTGGACAGGTCAGTGTTTTGAGCAACGAGGCGATCGAGCTTCGCGTCATCGTCTCGCTTCCGCTGCTCGAACCGCGCAATGGTTTCACCCATCCGTGTGCTGATATCTCCTGCGATACGTTGGTGAACGTCTTCGGCTACACGCTTTGACAAGACAGGCAACTGCTCGCTGAAAGACTTCGCAAACTGGTTGGCGATACTAACGTCCAACCGGGTGGCCACCTTTTGGAGAACCTGGTCTGCGAGCTTGTCCACCAAACTCGACGTGATGTCTGCCTTTTGGAGCGACTGGGTGAGCAGAGAGGGTAGTCTCTTCTCAATCTCCTTCTGCATCGCGGGCAGCTGCTTGTTCAGGCTAGAGTCGACCTGATCCTTCGCTACCTTTTCGAGGGTGGAACGGATCGCGGGAACGACGGCGTTGTTGACCTGATCCACAATGAGATGCTTAAGAACAGTTTCGGTGTTGTCGTTAAGAACGTCCTCAACTACTTTAAGGACTGCTGACTGGTTCTTGAGGAAGAGGTCATCACGATTGTCCGTGAAACTGCGTACCCAATCCTGCAGCCAGCTATTCAGCTGTTCGCGCTGCTTCTTAAACATGTCGTTGCAGGATGACTCGAAAACACTGAACATACGTCCTGGCATGTTGTTCACGTTGTTCGAAATGCGCGACTCCATATCGGCGATGACTGTGTTGAGCTGTTCCTGAGAGATACCAGAACCATTCAGGGAGAGGTCGGAAAATTGGCTGGTGAGGTTGAGAGCAGAAGAATCAGCATTTCTGGCAGGTCTGGCCTTGACTTGAGATGAAGTGCGGCCAATTGGCGGGGGTGCTTGTTGCTCTGCCTGGCCATTGACAGAAAAATCGCCAGCGGCGGCGGCGGCGGCGGCCGCAGCAGCAGCAGCAGCAGCCTTCTTCTTGCGACCCTTCTTCTCTGCCCGCTCCGGCTGGTTGTTGTTTTGAACGGGAGTCTCGGTGTCTTCCTTGCGATCAGGCTTGACAGTCGAGACTGAATCAATTCCCTTCTTGTCATCGCCCTGGGATGACGGCGTCTTCTGCAGGATCTCCTTGTTGGGGCGCGTGGCGATGCGAATCTGGGGTGGCGCACTTGTCTCGGCCGGAGCTGGGGCCTGTTGAACCTCTACTGGCTGCACAGGAGCAACCAACTTGGAAATCTTGACCAAGCCAACCTTTTCAGCATCGGCTGGGCAGATGACCTTGTTATCCTTGGACCAGCCAAGCTCGCCATTCTTGATGAAGACGCAGGTGACACCCTTGGAATGCATAGCATACAGCTCGAAAAGGTTCGCTTCATCGCCATCAGTGGAACCTGCGGGGTTTCCAAGAATTCCAAGACTCCGCAGCACACCTTTGTTGGCAAAAGAATACTCCCGGATACCACTAATAACGGCAGTAGCTTCGGGCTGTGGAATGGAGTTGTCCTGGGCAACAAGTCTCTGAATGTAATCCACCTGTGAGAGGTTCTTCAGACCATACTTGGGGGCGGAGAGATGAAGGAAGTAAATCGAGTTGCGAGTAGGGTGACCGACAACAATCATGCTGGAG
Organism: Pseudoneurospora amorphoporcata; assembly: GCA_033297205.1. Taxonomy (NCBI): domain Eukaryota; kingdom Fungi; phylum Ascomycota; class Sordariomycetes; order Sordariales; family Sordariaceae; genus Pseudoneurospora; species Pseudoneurospora amorphoporcata. The sequence continues at coordinate 88,145 of MU859172.1, read as the reverse complement.
CGCGCATGATACATGACGCTGCAGACGGCGTCGGACTCCTTGTTGTGGGGGAAGTTGAACTCTTGCACAGCCTTACCTAGGGCAAGATCCCACAGCTGAAGGGTGTGGTTCTGCTTCATGCCCACAATCATATACCGCAAGGCAGCGCGCTTCTGGTACGGGCGGTACTTGTCCAACAACAGGACAGACGTAGGCCAGGCCTTCTCGCCCTCTGGCGTGGTGGTCAAGGTCATCAAAGGCTCCTTGATTTCCAAAGAGGTGTGGGCAGGCATTGGGTTTAGGGGATCGGAGCCTTCCTTAACAGCGGTCAACTCGCGGAGATCCCAGAACTTAACTCGGCCCGACTTGTCCAACGTGACCATCAGTGTGTCATCCTGGCTGAAGGTGAAGTCCTTCCCGGCCTTGCCAGTGTTAATCTTGAGAGAACATTGCTTGAAGAGTTTCTCAGTGTCGACAACACGGTCATGGGCGTTCTTGAAAAGCTTGTTCTCGAAGATGAACGAGGGCCGAATAATGTTGATGGATTTTCCGCGGCCAACGGCAAAGTAGTCGGGGTGCATGGAGGAAGGACGAGCTCTCGTCTTGAGAACTCCGCCGGGCGCATCGCCGCCCTCTTGTGTTGACAGAGGGGGCAGGGCGAAACCGTATTGCTCCGGATGAGCGTCTTCCAGATGATCCCGCTCGCCATTCTTGAGCTGTACCCAATAGACTGTGCCGCTCACACCGGTACCAATAATAGCTTCCTTGGGGTGCTGGTTCGAGGCAGACGAAGAGATGGCCACATTAAAGATTCTATCCTTAGTGTCCGTGAAAAGCTTCGCGTCCTTGCCGTCCTCCTGACGAATCACCCGAAGGCCACCAGCCTTGGACATACCGTAGGCCATGTAGCTCTCTGACGCCGAGACAAGATTCCGGTCGATTTGGTCGAACTCCTTCTTCAGCCTAGCAATGTCTAGGATGGCTTCTTCGCGGAAGACAGGGCGAACTTCATCCGTCTCCTGGACACTGATAGTGATCCAGGGTTTCAAGGGGAAGTTGTACACCTTGATAGGTGCCGCTGTCTCCTCAATCACCACAATCTCGTCGGCTTCGGCACTTTCCCAGCTGTCCGCAACCGGGCCCTGAGCGGCTTGAGCAGCTTCGTCCACAATATCTTTAACTTCCTTGGCCAATTCGGCATCGAGAGCATCCTCAAGAACATCCTTGTTCCCGTTCTTCTCAAGCTGCTTCTGGATGGCCTGAGCGGCAGTTTGGGCACATCTGGCAAAATCCTCGTCGGTCTCGGCGCTCATCATCTGCTCGAGGTCCTGGGTGATTTCAGCCTGAGCGCTCTCTTCCTCAGCACGAGCCAACGCCTCTTGGGCTTCTCTGTGGGCCTGCTCAGCAAGCCCGACAACAGCTTCAGCAACACTCTCCTTCTTCCTTTCACCTTCCACGTGGTCTTGACCAAGTTCAACCTTGGCCTCCTCACCAGGGGAAACGGTGATGATGTTGGGAGCGACTCGAGGCGCACCCGTAGACCCATGGGGAGACGATACATGTTCCAGCTTCCGTCTCGTGTGGTCGGGGCTGCCCGTGGCGCTATGGTCGCTTAAAGGCCGCTTGGGATCATGGGGGTCATGCTTTCGCAGAATCTGAATCGCAGGTGCTGCGGGGGCGCGGCTGGCATTGGGATCCATAATAGAACCAGCAGACGACTTGGGAGTCCTCTGGCTAGGGGAACTGACCGAGTGACCGTCATGCTGACCAGAGAACCCGAATATTCCCGACCGAGCGGCGGACGCGGGTTGCGAATGCTGCGACTGCGGGGTCGAGCTGAACTTGGGGGGCGTGGATTCAAGACCCTGAGGCTCGAAATCGAATTCGGAGCGAGACGGCACGGTCCCAAGAAGGGACAAATCAACAGATTTGGCGGCGTCTTTCGAGTCCTCGGCTGGGGGAGGCGTGAGAAGACTGGGTTCGACAATCTCGCTCGTATCGTTCTGGCTTGGCTTCGGCTTGCTCAACAGATTCAGCAAATATTGCTGGGTGTTGGAGGGAGGAGCGGGCTGATTCCAGGACGAAGAGGAAGCAGGCGCGGCTTCAGGCTTGGGCTGTTCAGGGTGCGCGCCACGCATCAAAGCCGCAAGAAGCCCACTAGGATCAGAACTGCTTGGCGCGGGCGCGTGAAGAACCGGAGGCGGGACATTGTAGCTTGGCTGAGCTTCCTGGGAGAACTGCGGCTGGTTCTGGCTGGAGGAAGAGCCTTGTCCGTTGAACTTGAGAAGGTTCAACAGTTGAGCGGTCCGATTTTCGCCAGCAGGAGGGAGGCCGCGGCCGGCACCGATCTGCTGCATCAGTCCGGCTGGGACCTGAGAGTTGACGAATGCGTGGATAGGCGGGGTCGGGGCTTCAGGGAGGAACGCGGCGGAGTCAACGGCGTTCCGAAAGTTTGCGGTTAGAGCAGGAGAGTCAGGCCCATAGTAGGACTGGCCGCCCTGGGGGAGATTGTGGACGTGACCGTGGCCGTGGTGTCCGTGGTAAGCAGGTTGGCCGTATTGGTTCGAGCCGTTGGGTCCAGCAGCCGGATTAGGGCTGGTGGATGACTGTTGGCGACGAAGGTGAGCCAAAAGCATCTGGGACGCGGCGGCGCGGTCGGATTCGCTGTCGGCCGGAACGTTGCCACCGCGCATGTTGAAGTTGTTGGGCATCATGAGGAATGGCCGTTTCTGACTATCGACACAACTTGGTATCCAGACAACAACAAACACGCAAAGGTGGTATTTCGATTTTCTACCGCAAGCCGCCTTCCGGCAGTGGCAGTGGCAGAGAAATAGAAGGTTCGGGACGTCGGGCGGGGGTTGAAGCAATGTCACTGATGACGGACAGTGACGGCGACGAGGGGGGAGGGCGGTACCGAGAGCGGCGGTTGGGGGTTGTGCGATGGACGGCGCTCGTGCAGTGACCCGTTGTCTGTCGTCGGTTACGGTAGGTAGGCTCTGTTGAGGGACTTTCGTTTGTCGATTTACCTAAACCAACCGTGACGCAGGGTGGGAGTTGCGACTGGGTTGGTCGATGTTGGTGGGAGGAGGGGACCTCAGCTCCAGCTGGGACTCTTTTGAAATCAATGACGCTGTTTTGACGACCGAGGGTTAGACAAGTGAACGGGAACCGAAGAAGCTTCACCAAGCTCGGTCGGGGCTCAAAGCTTCCATGAAGACTCAGGGTTGAGCCCACGACACCTGCCACCAACTGTAGCGTGTCCCGAGGCTCAAACAGAGAGCGCGAGCGCGCGAAAATACAGTGAGCGGGAATCGGTAGGTACTCACGTATTCTAGTTAGCTGCTTGGTTTCTCAGCTGCAGTTTGCTGCAAAGGTCAAAAGTGGCACGCGCAAAGAAACTGACAGTAGCCAGTGTGATGCATTCGCGCGAAGAAGTTGACAATGTTGGGTGAGGAGAGAAAAGAAGGAAGAGGTGAAAAGAGGGCTCGGGGTTGGGAGTTTCGTGGGCCAGGCAGTTTGGTTCCGTTTGGCGGGTTGGCGGGGAGGAGGAGGAGAGGAAGGAAGTGGAAGCTGCAGCCACTGCAATTGAAAGGAAAAATAAGGACCCCAGAGCCAGAGAACTGCCCCAGCCTCAGGCCCTGAGATTGGTTGGATTGGGGGTTCTGTCCGTTTGCTAGACTTGGAACTGGAACACACACATTCACCACTGCTTCACCTTTGCCCCTTGTTTTCCTGACCTTTTTTTAATAAAAATTAAATAAAAAAAATTCTTTGCCTTCTACCAGCTGGCTCCCGTCGGTCTGCTCCTCAGGGTCTTTTTTTTTTTTTTTTTAAATGCGGCCCAGGCCTGCATAGAAGATTGACTGTTGACACCGACAGATGTAAGGCCTACGGTTAGGTAGATGTGCAGGATGCGACGGGCAGCCAGAGAAAACGCTTTTCAAGGGGACCATGGGGTCCAGCCAATAATGGCCACGGTGGCCCGTGCCACACTCTGCTGTCTCTGACAACATGTCCACTTGTAGCCAACGCCCGCCTTCACTTCACATCCACGGGTCCGACAGTCGACGTTGAGCAATGGATGTTCCGACTCTGACCTGCATTAAGTAGCGCATGTCATCACGACGGCATCCATACATATGTCGTCTCTTCTTCTGCACTTCGGATCCTGTCGTGGGTGTGACATGATAATGCCGCATTTCCCAGCCTATGAGGCTGTTGGTAATATGTATCAAAGTCGACCTCTGGCTGCAGTCAACGACAATAGTATAGGGCTGGCTGGATTTGATTGCACTAGTTGAACGGTACTTGGCGTTTTTTTGGACCGATATCCGTGAACCATTGCGTTCTTCCTGTTTGAAGGAGCACCTCTCCTGGCATATGACAAATGCCCCAAAAGGGCGAGTGTGTGACCGAGAGTCTTGGTTCGCATAGTACCTAACTGCTCAACATGTCTTCAAAGATCATACATGAGTCTCTACTCTAGTTTTCCCAAGCTCAATCCAAGCTCAGCAACTTCTTAGTGATGACCAAGATGAACTGTCGTCAACTCTTGTCGGCACTCAACCACGTGGCTTAAGTAAGCAAGAGGGGATCCAGGTCTCTAGCCCGACCCCGGCCTCATGGGAATTGCAGCCACGGCAAATGGAATGCAACTGAACTGAAAATTGGCAGGGGCGGCCACTTGCAACGCCCAGCCCCATCGAACGGTATCCCGATTCCCGATGGATAAGACAGACAATTGCGCAAGTGACACTTGCAAGTCCAGCAGATCGTCCCGTCCGCCGCGTCAAGGTTCCTTTGACAACTGGATGACCCCGAAAACTACAAACAAAAATAAAAAAAGACTTAATAACTTGCCCTCGCGATTATCGCCCTCCCGCGCTCTGTCTGCCGCCGTGCAATTACACTGCCAATAGAGCTTTCGCCTTCTTTATTCGCCAGTCCCAGATCCTCCTGCTTGTTTTGCGCCTGGCGGGCGAATCGAATTTTATTAGGTGGTGACGGAATCGTCAACTTTTCCACTTGCTCTTTGACGACGAACAAGCAAACTTGGAACCGCTCTCCTTCGGCTCCACACGAAAACCACTGCAGCCCGCCACGTTAAAAAGCCCGGGAAGAGTGTGCAACACTGCAGACGGGATTACTTGCACGGGTTCTGCTCAACAAGCCTAATCCTCCTTTTCGTCGAGGTACATAGCATCATCTCCAATCTCGGCCTCGGAATCATACCACCGTGTGCACCACGCTCGTTCATCCCCTTGATCTCAGTTCGCGCCGTTCACGGTCTCTCGGGTGATTCCAGTCAGGGAGGACACCTTCATTCGTTTTCCCCACTATTTTCGGACAGTAACACTACCCGTCCAGTTGCCTTTGTGCAACAACCACATAAGCAGAAAATGTTCTGTCTTCGGAGGTTTGTCAGGTTCTACATGCCCCAAGCTGGGCGCATAACTACTCTGAACGTTTCTTCAGAGACCAGAGAAACTAACCGTCATGGGAAATACAGTTGGCTCCCACTGCTCTTCATACCGACCAACGCGTCGCCCGCCTTCATCCTCGTCTTCTTCATCTGCACATACTTCCTCAACCGGCCATGCATATACTGCTCCTTCCTGCTCGTCATCCTCTTCCTGACGTCGTGTAACTGGTCCGACCGGTGCTTCTTCGACGTCAGCAGCAACTGGTTCCAACCGAAGGATCTACCGAACCCGACGACGACACATACCATCTACGCCTCTACTACGAATAGTAGCATAGCCATGGCGGAAGGGTCGAACAGCACAGCGGCCGTGGTTCTCGACATGTTCAACACGACGGTCGGCACGCTGGCGACGGCCGCGATGGACAAGGCGGCCAGGACAAGGGTGGAGTGGACGGGATTGGGGCTGGAGTGGTTGAGGAGTCTGCTGGGGAGGAGGGAGTGGCGGATCGACTGCTTGGACCTCTATATCAGACTATAGGGTGATCTTATTTCAGACGCTAGGAGGGAAGTAATAGGAGCGGGTAATATGAACCCATATCGCGCCATGATCGCGGACCTCTGTTTCTGGTATGCATTTTATTGTTACATCATACTTCGCATCTGTATCTTTGTTCTCTGGCCGAACATTTGGGTTCCTGGGCTGATGCGAGTAGAAGTTGTGCCTCGATGACTGGATGGTATGCCGCCACTCTGAACTTTGCAGAGGTTATGGTTGTCATAATGGGGCTTCTGTTTTGCGTGGTGTTTTACCGTCCGGTGGCCAGGCGGTCCCATGAGCTTTGCCCAGTCGGAGCTGTTACATATCAGATATCGGGGAGCATATAACGAAAGCGAACTAATGTTTATTAGCGGGGTATGACTTTCGCCAGAGACAAGGAGGCTAGCTGGTTTGCAGAGGACTTCCAGATACCCCATAGCGTAGACAATATCCTGATATATGCTTGCATTGCCCATTCACAGGTGGTACTCACTAACAAGAGGAAACAGCTTTTGAGAGTCTATTTGGCGGCGTTGATCGATCCAAGTGTCCCTTCTCGCTCCTTGATGGGATGGATGTTCTCGACAAGAACCTCAGTGCGTTCATGATCTGCCAACGGTAGTCGTGAAACCCTTAAGCTTGTCAAGGTCATTACAACACCTCTGGGTTCCCATATCAAACATGAACTGACATTACAAACAGACCTAAAGCTCCCCAAGTCCGCAAAGACCGCAGCACATATTGAAAGAACGGTTGATAGAGCAACATATTTCTAGCAAGCTCAAGACCGAGCCAACAAAGAGCTGATTGGAAGATGCTCGAGCATGTGGCAAGTCATCCATTCTGCCAGCCCAGTAGCGAATTGCCCTCCTCGGGCCTGTCTACCTCAAGCATGTGAGTGTGATCTTGCCAGATGGTGGCAATGGCAAAGCAAACAAGTATCAGGTGACGACAGAAAATAGTTTCGGATTGTCCCAGTTTTCTGGTTCAATGATGTGGTCGAGTTCTGACTGTACAACAAAGAATAGTCCGTGTAGTCATGAGTGTCCCTCCTAGCCCTTTATCACGACAGACATCATGTAAACAAGGGAATATCCGGTGACTGAGGGTTAAGTATTAATGATAGTTAGTTTCTCCTCAATTTCTCTTCGGTCTCTCTTCAGTCTCTCTTTAGTTTTTCTTATTTTCTTACTTTACTTTTCTCTCTTCACTTCTCTCTTCACCTCTCTTTTCATTTCTCTCCTCGCTTTTCTCTTCACTTCTCTCTTCATTCCACTTTAATATCCTTTCTTCATTTATTGAAGGCATTCGAGTGCAAGGGGCACAACCGTTCCGAGAAGATCTATGTGTGAAAACCCTTCTATCTTTTATTCCTTGGCAGTTAGTGAGAAGTGGCTTTGCCCGTAATGTGACAGCGGTTACATTTAGTAAACGATCTCCAGGAAATCATTTGGCCATAAACTCGCCTGTAACGTTCCATGGCACTTGACATTACTCGTGAAGCCGTTGCTGATAACGAACCCTCTTGGATCCAGATTTGCTTGGACGCTGACAGGATCGAAGTGGTCAATTCATGTTGCATAGCCGACAGACTCTCAATGAGAGTTAGTTGCATTAGAGTCGAAGACACTTCTCAAGTGTGCCTCCACGACACTCATCGCGGTCGGAACTATACGCCAGGCTCCATCTCACCATTCATTACTTGAGGAAGTCTCAAGATCAGTTACAACAACCATGGAAACATCGAGCACCAATCGAGACACAGGCGGGGAAAAAAAGAAAAAATAAAAGAATTCTAAGCACAGAAACCCTCCGGATCAGAACAAACAATCGTTTTATCACTCGGATACCGGGAGTCGAACCCGGGGCTGTTGAGAAAGCAGTCACTTCCTTTGGGGGAAAGTGAGAGTCAACGATGTTACCGCTACACCATACCCGATCCCTGTTAAGTATGGAGAGCTTCTTTTGCTCTGTTTGTTGAGAGGAGGCAAGGAGTTGTTTGGGTTATGAAGGGACTTTTGATCCGCTTCACATGTTGGGAACTTGCTGTGGACTGGTGAACAGTGGTGGTGGATATTTTGTGTTTATCGAGTGTAATGTGGATTTAGGGGCTGTGGCTGTTGTGGCCTTGTGGACGGTGGACGGTGGACGTGGACGGTGAGCGGCACGACCCGGAAGAGTGGCACGAGCGGGTGAACGTGAACTGGAGATTTTTGCATGACTCAGAGGAGCCTCATCTGAAATTGGGACTATGTGAACGACCTACAGGTTAGTTTCATGAGCCGGAGCGTTTCATGTTTGCGGTCTCTCTGGAGTCTGGTGATTATAGTGTGGCAGGTAGCCAAGACAAGAGTCGTGGAGTGATTACCGAAAGACTCAGCAACTTGAGGCTATCGTGAGTCGCGTTGAAAGCTAGACTCGCCGGTCTTGCAATGTTTGTAGTCAGTTGAGTGTATGAATGACACTTCACCTTTATCATTTTCCAGATGTTTCCTATAGAACCAAGATGTCGACGCCTGCTTTTGCTACGCATACGCGATTCGAATCATCTTCAAGTGAACCATGGCCGAAACTACTTACCACCGGAAACACTTCGTCGATGTGAGACAGCTATATAGCCCTTATCTCGATTGCCGTAGCCGCATCAGCCCATCATGTGCTCATAATGACGGCGTTGACAACACCCTCATTGCTCGCTATGTGAGTGACACAAAGAGTCCCTTGGTGCAGAAATCAATCAGTTGGCTATTATTATCATCCCACCCTCGCCTGTTGATGAAAATCGACATTTTACCCCTCACTCGCGAGCCCTCGCATAGACTGATCTAGACCTCTAAGATCTTCAATCGCACCCCGAGATGTAACTCGGGATAGAAGAGGAGGGGTTGGAGCGGCTATCGAAAATGGCATGATCCAGTCCATGTCCTCAAATCTCCCACTTCTCCGCGTAACGCGGAGCAGGGCAGGGCGCGACACGGAAGCTGGGTGACACACTGGATTGGGGAAGGAGAAACACGGGGAGACGGGGCCAGGGCCGAACGGTTGATCTTTCTGATTTCTGACTTTCTGACTTTCTCGTATTGCTGTCATACCTATCATGAAGTGCGGTGAAGGTGTGATTATTCTTTTGGGTGTGACAACAGTATTTTATGCCGTGCTGCCGTAGACGCCTTACGCGGTGTACGTAGAGATTCTATGTATATGCGACACTCTGCCAGGCCAGAGCCACAGAGCACAGGGGTATCGGGATGCAACCGAGTGTGAGAGGTGGTGGCCGCGGGTGTTCACTGTTGGTGAGAAACGAAGTTATGTAGAACATCCGCAACTGGCCAGGAAGGGGGGTGTATCGAATCTCTCAAGTGTCCAACTTTGGATCTCTTGGCATTCAACTTTCCCGTTCCGTCTGATCCGAGATAGAGCTGGGACTTGAGGTTATTCGCAACTCCGAAGGCCATGGAGACGGACAAAGGACAGTGGTCCCCCAACGGCCAACGCGCGGCCCGGCCGATCCTAATCCATCAGCCAAAGTCGTCCGAATCGCATGCAGTTGGCCCGTGGGAATGCCCTCGTGCGTGTTTTTTGATGAGATGGCATTTTCATGGCGATGCTCGTCCGAAATCCTTCCGATATACGATCGAGAATTATCCAAGCTTTCCAAGTTCCAACCCTCTGGGGGGCAGTGATGTGCATCATTGCTTCCCTTTTGAGGTCTAGACTGCAACATTGATTTGGCGAAGCAGGGTCCGAGTCTTGGTAGATACTGTACCCAGGACAAGCACTCTGCACTGTACTGCACCGGGAACTGATGAAAGCTTGAACACTTCGACTGGGCTTGCCGTCCTGAAAAGCGGCTGAGACAGGGGCGCGCCGCTTGCTGTGCCCATAGGAGTCAGAGAAGGTGGACTCCACTATGACGTCTGCGTTGAGTGCCGTGCATGCAGGAGTTCGCAACTTTGCACAATTGGGGCATGGGGGTCTAGGGGTCCACCGCAACAACGAACGTCCTTAAGGTAGGTACACTGTACATCCAGACACTCAACTAAGCACCAACTTCAACATCATGTTATCTCCCACTTGTTGCGCTCCGGAATCGCAAAGAAGTCATCAGGTTCCTCCTATTGTCATCTAACTTCTTGCCAATTGTCACAGAAGCTTGGGTTTTGCGACTCACTCATATCGGGTGCTTTTTCAAGCGGATCTGAGAGTGACTGATAGGCGTGCCTTGTACAGATTCAATGCAAAGGAACATCGACAGACACCCGCCTGAACAAGGAAAATCTGTGGACAATCTATCGCAAATCTGGACAAACCCGGCGGTGACTGCTGCAGATGAGACGGTCTCTGGAGATCCAGAACGTCTTGGCTCTGTCCCAAAATCAAGGTCACGATTGATGAATGTGGACAATTTTGGGCAGGGTTGAATAGCGCTGCCGACCACTTCGGAACATCCTCCCAGCGCGTCCCAACGGGCTGCTTAGCTTTAAATCAATATGCGGAAATGGCGCCATTCCACCCCCATGGTGCCGCCGAGAGCCGTGAGCGCGTTTCTTTCCTGGTTTTTACTGTGCCCTCCCGCCCAGGGTGGGCTGAATCCTGGCCTTGTGATTGCTCGGCCATCCTTGAGACATCCCGGGCTGAGCACACCCTACCGCCCATCCACATGTCGTGAACACCATCTGGATGGACAGGAGATGGCCTGGAACGGAACAACTGAGGAGGGACAGGACCCGTGGACCCCTAAAAATCGCCAAATGGTCCCCACGGGACAGGATTTCAGGCCCTGCCTCTGCCCCGAATTCACCGGCCTGTGGTTCTCGTGCTTCTACTGTGCGGCGGCATACACACGACACGATACCAATTCCACTTCCAGGCAAGCCCTTGGCAGCCCTCCACGAGGTTGATTTTCGAACGGGCTGCGCGGATATCTCCCTGCATTTTCCCAAAACCAGATCGCATTCTGTCCATGTGCCAGAGGGTCAAAAGTTAACCTGGGATACCTTGGCTTTCTCCATGTTCAGACATCTCGTGATCGAAAAGGATATTAAGTCGGATCCATTTGCCAGTTACCGATGTTGGTTTCGGGCAGCAAACAGGATGAGGCTAGGTTAGGTAACTGTCAATGCCAGTGAACGGTGGCAGCGTGATAAACACCACTATCAGAAGCCCAATACGCTTATACCTAGTCAGGATCAAGAACCACAAGGAACCTGGAAAAACAGGAGATCAGTCACGGATCTTGATAGGCACATTGTGCACCATGAATCGGTCTCAAGTGTGTGTAGCGTGCCTGACATGCAACTGCTGGAACTGTCAAATGGTGCTTCGATTGCGCGACCATGGGAACATGGGAACGGGTTTCCTCGTGGCCGGGAGGGCAGAACCCTGATCTGCCTGCTTCCTCAAGCAAGGCACAATCCCCAATGGCCCCCTCGTCCCTCAATGCCATCTGCCTCTCTTTGTAAGCTTGCAGTAGGTCGGTGCCGCGCTAGCCAAAGCGGACCAAGCAGTGCATGCCACCTCAACGGTTTCTCGCTGCCCCACGACACTACATACCTACCTACCAAAACCATGAAAAGTTTGGTGATCATTCACCCCCTGATCTCCCCTGAAACAGCCTTGGGCGGACATGTGTATTGGCACGATACCTACCAGGCAACTGAGCCAAGGCTCCAGTGCCGCTGTCTCCCATTGGGCTTTTCTGATGACCAGATCTTTCTGTAGACACCACAATGAACGGCATAGAAACCATGGGAGAGTAAGCTGGGTGGAGCGAATTCAGAGCGACTCAAACTGGACGACGTGACCGGAGCACCGGCAAGGTCAAACCACATCAATGGGACAAATACAGCAGTGGACGATTCTAGGTAGATTTCGTGACTGATATTGATTGACTTGAGACTTTCCGCAACCACGTCGCCACTTGAAGCCGCCGCCGTCGGTTTGTCCTATCCATTCGGTCCTGCCAGATTTGATTTGGATGAGCTCGATGCGGTCATAGTCAGGCCAGAATCCCCTACGTTGGCGCGCTAGCAAACCCCCCCACCCCGAGAGCGTCTCGGGAGCCTACCAAACGAATAAGCCAGGTAATGAGGGTGGGCATCTCTCCCGTCTACCAGATGTAACTTTTACCTCTCCCAGAAGTTCCTGATAACCATTTGATTTGGGGGTTTGCAGTTTCCAAATGGAGCAATGACGTTGTCATCCCCGCCAGTCACTTGTCGACATCTGATCCCGCAGAGCAGCAAGAGCGAGGTGCAGGTAACCACTAACTGTACCGTGCCAAATCCTGTTGCTCGGACAAGCTTCCGTTCTTCTCTGCCGGTAGCGGATACATCGCTGCTAAGAAGATACGACCCTAGCCTGGCTACTTTTCGCGTGGTCCGCTAGCTGCACATGCCCCCAGCCTGTTGACGACGACCATAAACACCATCGTCCTTGTCGTCGTGTCAATGCTATGGACTTTTTGTTCCCGTCAAGCAGCTGATAGTGAAACATTATGGACGGAGAAACTGGCCGCAAGGAAAGAGGTCGCGTGTTTCCTAAATCAAGCGTCTCTTGGCCATCCACAGAGGAGAGTCACGATGTCTATAGGAAGGGGGAAACAGCGGGTGATGTTTCTAGCTGGAGAGATTGTCAGGCACCCTCTTTGACTGAATTTCTTTCTCTATCCATTAACAAGATCCGGATGTCGGCGATCGACTCTGGAACCTCGTCCCCATCGAGTCATCGTGCTCAGGAAGTTAAGCGCTAGACGGGTGAATCAGAGGTGGGAGCATCCCGATGCCAGACCAGGCAGTTCAATCCAATACGGATACGGACGCCTCCGCCGCAACGCAGGACCGGGCGGTACTACCTATCATGGACAGACTGCAAGCTTCGACGGGTATCCGGGGCGCTGCTATCACCTATGACGACAAGTGACGCAAATGGACATTGATCCTGGCGTATCTGTGTGGGTTGACTGTGGTCTGGATTCCTCCACTATCACCTGAAAATAATGTGGTCTTTCTTCTGTCTCGTCTCTATCTATGCGATTCAAAGCCATGGACGCCCGGTCGGCATCTGGAAGCTGGGACAAACCCGCAAAAGGGTTCAACTTTGGTTTAACATACATACGGCGCATATACGTCAGGCTTGCGCCGGTATCCGTGGCCGAGTGCCGTACAAACAGATGACAGTGACGGCATTCCGCTTTCGTCCGGACTATTTGGAGTCCGTATCGGACGAAGCAACTCGCCTCATCTGCGGTCTCTATGCTAGACAAGCATAATGAAGCCCTACGTGCGTAGAAGTGAGAGAGGCGACAGGCGCGTGAGAGAACAAAGAACAAAAGCATTATGAGGATGGAGCCGGTAAATGACGAGGCTTAGTCTCGAAGGATTTCGCCTCGACACCACTTTTTCAAAAAAAAGGAAAAAGACATCTCGTCACCGTAGATGAGGTCAGCGAAGCGACGTCAACGATGACAAAACGCGGACACCGGTTGTCGTTTTGGGGGAACTGCAGCAGCGCAGATCATTGCTTCCATCCAGTTTGGCATCAAACTCTTCAGTTGTGCAGACGTTGACCCCCTGTTTCCCGGGATTTTTTCATTGCGCTTGTGCACCGGTTGACAATTTTCTGATCTGCCTTTTTCAACCCCCAACTACTTATCTATCTATCCCCTAGCTTTTCAGTTTTCGGCGCACAATTACACATACTATAAACTGAATTTGTCCATTCCAACATCGTCGCCTTTAACTAGACGGTAGCCAAACTACGCCTGACCAATTTAATACCCGCTTCGCTGACGCCAAAGTGCCATAGAGTACTGTTGCTATAGCAGGTGGTAATCTTTAGGAGAAGGGCAGGCCTACAAAAACACAAACGAAGTTGGTGCAAGTTTCATCGGCCGCCAAGAAGCCGAACCTGATCGTCGTGTCAGATTTCCAACAGCGATCATCCCCGACACGAATAAAGCAAGGGAACAGACCCCGCCAACCACCAGTGGCCAATAATTTGTACTGTGTGCTGGGTACCTACCGAGTACGCACTTTACCTCAACGCACAACCTTCTCCCACACCATTGAGTTGAGTCCAAAATTACAAAAAGAAGAAACGAAGCCGCGCGCAACAAGTGTACTTACGCACAGTCTTGTCCAATTCCGACATCCGACTTGGCCAGAACAATAATCGGATCTATTTACGAACGTTAGCCTCGTTCAGCCAGCTTCGATCTGGAGATCGCCTCGGAAGTGAGGGACCCAGATACCACATCCTCTAAAGTTCTGGGAGGTTGAGCCGTACAGAAACCGGCGACGACATCACCGTACAGGGGCCCCCGTCTCTAAACCATCCCCACCTGCGCGTCAGGGGCCCCACAACCGCCAGTTGGAGTTGCAGAGGTAGGTAAGTACCTTACCTTTTGTTCTTGTTCTTTTCTGACAGCCCTTCCAATCAACCAACCCACTCTGGGAGACACCACTCCCCACGATCCCCAAGTTCACACACAACACGCAGGACACAAACCACACACACTGCACACATGACGCACACGCTCTTCTGTCAAACTCCCCTAGTCCCCTTCCTGTCAGGTCCGTCTCGATTTTTTCCTCTCTTTGAAAGTGGTCCCTTTCGTCTCTTCTCCCTCTTCGTAACCTCTTCCTCCAACCTCGTAAAAAAGACAACCTTAACACAGTACCACACAGTACCATACTCGGCTACCCTCCGAAATCACGCTCTCGACCTTCGAAAAGGATTCATCCAGGACAACTCACTCGACCAATACATACACACCTTACCTATTATACACTACAGCACATACCTCTACGTACACTGCAGACTGCTACATCCTGGAATTCTTGACTTACTCACTTCCTGCTGCTGCGATAACAAGTCGACCTGCCCAGCTCTTTCCCCACTGCTGAGACAGGGTAGTCGCCTTCAGGTTTCTCTCAATTTCACGCCCCTCCACGGTGTCCTCGCCTCGGCAATCCACCTCGACTAGTCTCCCCTGCGCCTACGTAAAGGTACCTCCTTGTCCACCTTCTCTCCATAACCTCGCATCCAAACCTACACTACAGCCTTTCCTGGCGACTTGCGCTTCCAGGGCTGGCCCGACGCGACTCTTTCGTCTCTGCGACGTATATCGAGCCACTTGCTTCGCTTCGCCCCGAAGCCTCAAGCCGACCTACGTACCCTGTCCTGCTGGGATAATACCGATTGCAAGAAACATCACCACGACAAGCCACTATAACTACCTACCCCTTATCTTACCTCAAGCACTTCGGTCTCGGCGACAGAAGATGGGAGCCTTATGAAACGATCGAGGGAAGAATTATTTGTGGCGGAACGTAGGACGAGACCGCGTATCTTCGTTGCCAACATCGCAGCCATGTCGCCAAATCAGGGAACCAGCACCCACTCTACTACAACCACTACCACCACCACCACCACCTACCTCACCATGAAAACACCAGGCCCCCATTCGCGATCGAATTCCCAGTCCTACTTCACTCACAAGCCTACGGGCACGCCGCTAGCCTCGCCGCGCATCTACTCCGTCGGCCAGCCATACCCTCCCCGCCTCTCTCCCGGCACCTCCGCCCAACAACATGAAGCTCGTACTCCGAGCCCTAATTATTTTGGCCTTTCGGTTGACCATGCCGCTGATCCTCTGGAGTCGGCCGTGCTGCCCAGTGAAAACTGGAGCTCGCCGTCTTCCTCGGTAAAATCCTTCGCGGCAGCAATACCGAAGCCCCTACCCCTAGATGCGAACCCCGACTTCGAGGCCTTCAGGAAGCAGATAGATGCCAACCTCGGGAGGTCGTCCTTCAGCTTGTCGGGGTCCCACTTCAACATCACAATGGGCCCGCGTACTCCCGGACCCTCCACACCTTTTGGCTTCAAGAGGCCAGAGCCGCCCAAGCGACACAACCTAAGCCTGGGTGCCGAGCCCACGGGCGGTCACCTTCCCAGGCTGTCTGGTTTGGGTCTGCATGGCCCGCTCCCCAATCTCAAGTTCAACAAGGACGTTCACAACCTCAAGCAGTCAGGCGACAATGATAGTATACACGATTCCGCCTATATCTCTGGGGACTCGAAGAGGAGCTCCCAGGCCTCCCTCAACGCGCCTTCCTTCTCGCTCAATGCGCCTTCCTTCTTCAATATGGGCAGGCAAGAATCACCAGCGCAGATCGACCCCCCATTTGGAACCCCAGTCGAATGGGGGAAGTCAGCCCATTCCATCTCCCGAGTCGACGACCGCCACCCGCGTTTGTCCATGTCATCAACAAAGGCCGAGCCACCAATGCAGCAACGAAGAGCGGATACTGCTCCTCCCAACCCAAAGGCAGCAGCGAACAGCGATGGGCCAGCTATGATAGACCCGGCTCGGCTGAGGGACATGATGGAGCAAGGGGATGATTCAGAGCTGCTGTTGCTGGATATTCGGGTCTCGCCCCAGTATGCCTTATCCAGAGTAAAGGGTTCTTTGAACCTGTGCATTCCGACAACCCTACTGAAGCGAGCAACATTCAATTTGCAGAAACTCCAGCAAACGTTCTCGGCAAACCAGGATCAAGACAAGTTCTCCAACTGGCGCCACGCCAAGTACCTTGTCGTGTATGATGCTTCGTCGTCCGACAGGCGCGATGCCATGGGCGCCATCAACATGATTAAGAAATTCACGAACGAGGGCTTCTCTGGTACAGCAAATATCCTACGCGGAGGATTCAAGGCCTTCGCCGAAACATACCCGGACTTGATTGACCGCGGGTCATCTGCTACCACTACGCCAGCCTTGTCTCTAGGACAGGGTGCCGCTGGTCCTGGAGGAGCCAACATCCCGCCTGTTATTGGCGGCGTCATGTTGCCCAACACAGGGAACGGCCCGAACCCCTTCTTTAACAACATCCGACAAAACCAAGATCTGGTCGATGGAGTTGGGCAGATGGACGTTGGTCTTCCTCAAGATCTCGACAAGGAGACTCTACCAAAGTGGCTGAGGGAAGCGGCAGACAGCGGTGACCACGGCAAGAAAGTGTCGGAGAAGTTCCTTCGCATTGAGTTAAGGGAACAATCTCGGATGAGGGACGCTTACTCCGTTTTTACGCCTGGTGCCAACGCGGACCCTAAACGGAATGGCAAGGTGCAGCTGTCCGGAATCGAGAAGGGTGGAAAGAACAGGTACAAGGACATTTTACCGTTCGAACACGCGCGGGTAAGGCTTCAGGGCCGCCGCGATGGTGAATGCGATTATGTCAATGCCAGCCACATCCAAGCAAGCCGTAGCAACAAGCGCTACATCGCTAGCCAGGGCCCGCTACCGGCTACTTTCGAGGTATGTTGACACTTGATGAACATTCTAGATTTTTGAGTGCATCAGGAGCTGACGGATGAGCTTTACAGGATTTCTGGTCTGTCATTTGGGATCAGGACGTCCGTGTCATTGTCATGTTGACGGCCGAATCCGAGGGAGGGCAACTAAAGTGCCATCCCTACTGGAAAGGCAAAGATTTCGGCCCGATCAAGCTCCGGGTACTGTCAGAAAAGAAGGTGTCCTTGGATATTGACAAGCATAGGCAAGGCTCTCAAGCCGGCGTGCCGTCAACGTCAGACTCCGCCTCCTCGACAACAAACGTATCATCTGGGGATGCTACGCAAGGCGCGTTCCCCTGGAACCCAGCACAAGCTGGCAGAGCGGAGACTGGCCGCCGTCGTGCAAACACCACAACGACGCAGCCAAACCTCGACGGCACGCAGCAGCCCCCTGCGGCTTCGGCAGAGACACCATATGTCATCATCCGCAAGTTCGCTCTGAGCCATGCCGCTCATCCCTTCCTCCCGATGCGCGAAATCACCCAACTCCATTACCCCTCTTGGCCCGATTTTGGAGCACCGGCTCAGCCAAGCCACCTCCTCGCCCTAGTCGAGCTCGCCAACGTCATGCAACGAGCGGCACCCGCTCTCGAAAGCTCTGGCGCGGGCCCCTCCGACGAAATGCAGGTTGACGTCAAGAATTTCACCAACCGTCTCAAGCGCGGCGACTCACTGCCCCTCGACCCGAACGACGCACCCGAACCGAACGACCACGCGCGTCCCATGCTGGTGCACTGCTCTGCAGGTTGCGGCCGGACAGGCGCCTTCTGCACGGTTGACAGCGTGATCGACATGCTCAAGCGCCAACGAATGCGCAAGGCCGAGAAGGCTGATCGACGGATCGATAACCGCTTTGGCGGGCGCAGGGTCTCGGAAAATGAGGCAGAGGTCGATGGGGTCATGGACGGAGTCAAGCCTTCCAAGCGACAGGCGACCGAATGTATCCGTGACTCGGACGACGATATCTCCATGGGCGGACATAAGCTTCAGTTCAATCACGGGCCCGGCGGTCTAGGAGGAATGAAGAACCTGGATGAGAGCAAGGGCTTTGACTTCAGCGCACCACTGCCAGCATCAACCGAGACAAAGGAGGAAAGCAAGCACGACGAAGGCATCGACACCACTTGGCTCGACGATGACACGCTCGACCTCATCGCCAAGACCGTTGAGGACTTCCGTGGTCAGCGATTGAGCATGGTCCAGAGTCTAAGGCAGTTCGTCCTCTGCTACGAGACGGTCATTGAGTGGATCTGGCGGCTGGAGGAGCGTTCTCATACTAGCACTGCTGGTGGGGCTAGTGGGAGGAGAGGCAGTAGCAGAGTCAGGAGTGGAAGCCTTGCTATGTAAAACAATACAAGCCATGGCTGAAAGGATGAGGCATTGTACACTCAGCTCAGTTGCGCATAGGGCCTTTCTCCTTCAGGGATTCTGGTTCCGGTTTGGCGAAGGGACAAGACGGAAAAGCAAAGAGCATTTTGGCATTGAAAGGTGAAAGGAATGGAAAGGAATGGATTTGAAATGGGATGGGATAAGAAGGGATGGAATGGGTGGAATGTATAAATCAGATGGTTCTTAATCGGTTGTTGTTCCCAATCACAACACGGCGGTGGAACCATATCGCGAACGAAAGAGGGGATGGATTGTAAGAAAGAGAGAACGGTATCATGGACTAAAGGAAAGATAGGATGAAGAGATGGGTGATGATTCCTTACTACCACTACTAGCATATGTTCGGTTTGGCTGGTCATTCAGTCGGTCACTCGGGTTGGTGGGAGAGCGTGTCATTCTGTTACTCGTTAAGTTGTTTGTCGTTTTTTTTTTTTTTGGTAGTTGTTGTCGTTTGTTTACGCATACCTCATCAGTTACCCAGTACCCTCCCCTCCCCCCCCCCTCTTCAGCACCTTTTTCTGTCGTTTACTACATCATTACCATTATCATTCTACCATTACCTTGGTCACTACTGAAGCTTTGCGGGGGTTGTGTTCCTTCGCAAATTGCATGATGATAGATAAGCATGGCGTTCTTCTGGTTTGTGGTTTTGTAAGTAGCACTTGCATGGCGCGTTTTCCGGCGTTCGAGTGTTTTGTGGGAGCTTGTATAGTAAGTAGCTAGCATATGATATATACTTTTTCTTCCGCCTCCGTTCTTCAACATGTTTGGTGTGGTCTGGTGTTGCGTTCGCCAACACGATAGAAGGGATACGAGAGCTCTAGGTACACGGCTCACCTTACATATACCAGACAATTGTCAAATGCTCGTGGCGTAAGATGAATTTCAAGGTTATTAAACTGTGAGGGTTGGCCAGTCACTCATGAGTAGCCACGCTATATCAGAAACTTACAAATAGACTTTGATACTCAACCCAACTCCAATGAATCGTTTATTCTCCCTCCTTCCGCATGATCTACGTTTTCACATGTCGCGTGATGGTGTTGGAGACCCTGTGATGGGCCCAGTGCAAAGAAAGCTAGACTTGACGGTAATGCCTGGTCCAAGTAACCTGCCATAGGGGTTCAAATGCATCAAGTACAGCAAAGATATCACCTTTGACAGTACTAAGAGCACCTCTTTGTCATATATGTTGATTGACCAATCTGTGACTTGTTGCGCTAGGAATTGCACTCTTGTAATATACAACACGGTACACTTGGAGAAGCTATTAGACGACGAAGGCAGACTCGAAAAAGATGCACCAAGGCAAATAAGTGAGCAAGTCCTTGTCAGTTACTTTTTCCCATAAAAGTAATATTGTAGTATTCTGTATCGTATCGTTGTACGCATGAACCCTCATTCCCTTTCTTCCGCTTCTGTCCGTTCCGTTTTCCTCTCTTCGAGTAAACTTAACGCCACAACTTGGCCAACGACACCTCCTTGTCATCATGCTTATTCAGAATCTTGGCCGTGGCCAGCTCAAAGTCCTCCTGCGTGACGTGCACGCGCCTCTCGCGGAGGGCGTACATGCCGGCCTCGGTACAGACACCCTTGAGCTCGGCGCCCGAGCACCCGTTCATCTTCTCGGCGATCTTGGTCAAATTGATGCCGCGCGTCAGGTTCATCTTGCGGCTGTGGATGCGCAAGATGTCGGCGCGGGCCTCGACGCTCGGAGGGGGGAACTCGATCTTGCGGTCGATACGGCCGGGACGCAGGAGGGCGGGGTCAAGAATGTCGAGACGATTGGTGGCCATGATGACCTTGATATTCTTGGTCGGCTCGAAGCCGTCGAGCTGGTTGAGGAGCTCCAACATGGTGCGCTGGACTTCGGAGTCGCCGCCGGACGAACCCTCGACACGCGAAGAACCGATGGAGTCGATCTCATCCATGAAGATGATGGAAGGAGCGTGCTCACGCGCCATGACGAACAGCTCGCGCACCATGCGGGAACCCTCGCCGATGTACTTTTGCACGAGCTCGGAACCCGAAACGCGGATGAACTTGCAGTCGGTGTGATGGGCGACGGCACGGGCGAGCAGGGTCTTGCCGGTACCGGGAGGGCCGTAGAGCAGGACACCCTTTGGTTGGGCGATACCTAGCGACTCGAACAGCTCGGGGTGCTTGAGACCGAGCTCGATCACCTCCTTGATCTCCTTGATTTGCTGGTCCAGACCACCAATCATATCGTAGGTACTGTCGGGCACCTTTTCGACCATCATGAGGGACACGAGCGGGTCTACTGAGGAAGGAAGCATCTTTTCGAGCTTGTACGAGTCTGAGAGGAGGGTGACACGCTTGCCGACGGTGAGCTTGGTGATGTCGACATTGTCGGACACATCGACGACTGGTAGGCGGCGGGGCAACAAGGTTAGTACTTCCGTCATCTACCCATCCGTAACACACAAGACACAACAGCAGGAGGGGATATGAAGCGCATACCGTATTTGCCCTCGGGGTGCACCTTGACGAGGACCTTCTTTGTGCTCATAACCTTGACGACCTCGCCCACGTAGGACCCGGGCTGTTGTAGCAGACCGAGCTCTTCCCTGAGCAGGCGCACGCGCGAGTTGTAGTCATTTCGTTGTGCTTCGAGACGGCGGAGAACAGCTTGACCCTTGAGGATCTCGAGCTTCATCGCCTCGATCTTGTTGTGGTAGTAGTTGTCGAGCGCCATGGTGACGGCGTGTGGGGGAGAGACGGAGCTCTCGCGGGGGTAATCAGTGGGTTGTTTGTCTGATTGTGTTGTGCGAGGTGGGATGGGTTTGCCCTTGGTTGCGTGATCGGGATTCGGTCGTCGCTTGCTCGTCGAGGCTGTGTGTTGCGATGCGCCGGCACTCGTTCGTGATGGTGGGTTGTGGTGGTGATGTTTACTAGTGGTAGAATGATGGAGGTGGTGGTGATGGCGTTCGGTGGCCTTCGTTGCGCCGCTGGAAGACAGGCAGCTTCAGGTCAACGCAACACACCCGGCCGGCTCCCAATGCCAAGACTCAGCTCCCGCCTCTATCAGAGCCACCGAGCGCCATGTTCAGGATGAGGTACGTACCGATAAACGGCAGAGGCTCGTGCTTTATGGGGCTACACGTGACTTGGCGGCTCCAGACTCGCAGCAGTCGCAGGGGAGCTTTCAGAAAGTGAAGTCGAAAATGATGTCACTTTATCAGTTAACCCTTGGCCTTTCGAGGCCTCAGCTGCGTCGACTTCACATGCTGTGTGTGCTGTGGCATCTCGCTACGGTGCGGTCCCGTCACGATTGCTACCAGCACGCATAAGGTATTCACCTTTCCCTGCAGATGCTTGTCATCCTTATACTTGAGACTTGGTGTGCACTGCGTCTTTTTATCTTTTTCTCTTTTGTAAATGTTTCAACTCTCATCTCTTCCGTTTTAAGCTTTTCACAATCAGGGAGATGGCACAGAAGGGCGCACTGCACATGTCTCATTCCCATGCGCCTGTTCGCTCAGCTACCCCTCTTTCATGCGGCTACAGTACCTATCAGTTGGCTTCTTGTTGTAATGGGCAATCACCATCCTTTCCCTTCAGTGTGACTGAAAGATTTCTTTTTTTCTCCAACCCAAAATAGTCGATGGATAACCGGTTTGGTTTAAGATCAAGGTTTGATGATGTGATGGACGGTTGCTGTGAAATGGTTTCTAGATTTCTCTTGGCCAGGAGAATGAGCAATCATTTTCCTTTGTAATCATACCGTTCTGAAAATGCATACGTATATCCGTCGCGGTCATGCTACACCGTGCCTTCACTTTCACAACCCTCGATTCACATGGCGATACTCGATGTAGTGAGAGGTGAGGCGGCCCTGCGATATCAGCTCAGCTGATGGATTGGGGGTTGTCAAACAAACATGGATCAGTCCAGTCATCCATCGCTGTCCATTTGGCTTCCCTCACCCTCCACAAAATGGTGTCAGCGACTCGTGCTGGCCAACCCGCGCACGCGGCGGTCACATCGAATCCTCCCTCGCGCCGTTCCCGTCTTGGTTCCAGATGCGCCAACTTGCCAAGATCGAGACATGGTGGCTTGAATCGAAGTCTGTCCTTGCGCAAGCTGATACTGTGCTGCAGCAGTGTACATGGACATGGTATATGTTTAAAGAGAGATGGACGTTGACAAGGACTATTGTGCAACTCGGTGTTTGTTTCTCTTTATACAACACTTCAGTACTATCAACAAGGAAAGAAGATGTTAAAAAGTTCTCAAAGAGGAAGGCCGCTATCTATCGCAAGGGGACGGAACGTCTGTGCTCACAAAGTTAGTGTTGCAGTTTGCAGCAACAGTTACAGGCAGCGGCACCTTCCGTTCCGTTGTGGTTTGTGGTTACCGGCATTCGGGCAGGCGTTATGCTGGTTCGTCTGCTCTCGGTGTTTAATGCTGGCATTATCCAAACTCTTCCCCAAATTTCTATATTAGAAAAAGTTGACTGTCTCACTCCAACTCTTCCGACCTTGGTTTCCAGCCCGATAGGAAACTTTGAAAGCTTCTAGCGTCTTCCTTTTTTGCAGCCCAGCAACACGCCAGTGTTTTGTCCAGAGTTTTTTAGGCGTTGTTTTCATATCCATTATTTTTCAGGTAGGGGCACAGCTAGCCACTATAGCAACTGCCTACAGGGACGACGCTGCACAGTACGGCAAAAGGGCCAGCGAGGTTGATCTTTTCCTGCTTCACACTGACAAGCGCCGCAAGAAATCCCAAGACACCACTGCACCACCAGCTTCGGGCCTTCGCAACAGTCGCAACCACCTAACTCGGGTCATCAGGCCACGCCCACCAACCGTCCACTTTTCAAGAGACAGTCACTTGTCGCATTTCCAGCATTCTGACCGTCCCTCCCTTCTTTAAGAAAAACCTCATCCCGTCCACCGTCGCGGCCGCCAGTTCGAGTCTGGAGGATCCCCGAGATCATGAACCCGTCCTTCTCCACTACTTGGTGCAACTGTCGTGCCATGTCAACTAGAAATCTCGCCTCCTCACTGTCCCTCGCCGAGTCTCTCTGATCTAGATCCGAACACCAAATATCCCTCTCCTAGCTTGTCGCCAACTCCTACTCTGCGACAGATACTCGCCATATCTACCTACGGCTGGTACCGCTGAACACCTCGAGTTCGGATCCGTCTCTTTCGTCGAAAAAAAGACGGACCGAATTCTGCATCCACAACAACACCCTACGTGCATCGCTTGATCCTGGTATACTTCGAGACTTCCTAGCACCAAAAATTACCACACACCATTGCTGTTGATCACCACCCATTGGCATAGCTCTCCACACACAACCCCTCACCATGGGTCCTCCCTCCCAGGCGGGCGACGAAGACCGTCCTGATCCGTCCCCGACCAACACGCGCCGAAGTTCGCGCCTGGATCCCATCAACACCTCCGGAGCCCGACATGACGATGCCAGCATGAACCCTCCGGATACCAGCTTCCAGCCCACCGACATTGTGCGAAGGTTGGCAGACCCTATCGGCCTTCCTGGTGGGTACTCCTTCTGCGATCTCCCCCCCCCCCCCCCTGCCCAGCTTGGCATCCTTGGGCATTCTTGGACTTTCTTGGATGACCCTCGCTGACCATATCATGCGCATATATAGGTGCCGTCAACAGCCCTACCGCCGCCAACGTGGCCAATGCGGAGGGCGCGCCCTCCATCGCACCCTCGGAGCGTGAACGTGCCGTTTCCCGAGCATCCCAATCCGCCACCCCCCGTTCGCCTATGCTAGGTCCCGATCGCGGACGACCACGACCTCGCAAGCCTCCAATGACACGACGCACTTCGTCCAATGCCCAGGCCCCCCATCGGGGTGAGGTCTTCTCCGTCGATGACGACATCACCGAAGTCGAGCGTGATGCTGCTGAGCGCCAGAAGAGCTACGGTGGCTCTACAGCCCGCAGGCGGAACCTACCTCCTGCTCCCTTGTCCCGAGTACACTCGGTTTTGGATGAAGATGGAGCAAACGATAGCCGGGATCGAGAACCCCCGGATGTCATCGAAGAAGTGGCCACTCCGGCCCACGAAGAGGAAGTCGATCTGATTCCTCCAACCGAACAAGACAGTGCCGAGGGCGAGACCCCGGTAGAGGACGATGATGCTGATATCAGTGACGCCGAAAGCTTCACGCTGAAGGACCGCCAGCAGGCAATCAACGAGACGCACCCCTTCGGCATCAGGCTATGGAAGCCTGCCTTGTACAAAAAGGACCGTTCGGTCCAAAAGACGGCCGAGGGCGATATCCACTCCTCACCTGGAGGGCATGTCAGTCGATGGCTGCTGTTCTTTAACATCATGTGGACCTTGGCCTTTGGCTGGTGGATGTCTATCGTTGCTTACACGGGTGCCATTGTCTGCTTCATCTTTGCCGCCGCTCCTAGTGGTAGAGAGTACGGGCGAGTCCTCTGGGGTCTTGGTGGTTACCTGTTCTATCCATTCGGCAAGTTCATCCGCTTGGAGCAACAGGATGCCTATCTGGACGAGGACCAGGGCGAAGGCAGAAGCATCAGCGAGTACGAGCAATGGCAGAGTGGTGACCTCGAGGATGGCCGCCTATTCTTTGGCCCCGATCGAGACCGGTCGATTATTGGCCACTCCCGCCGGAGTCTGGACTCGGAACTCGACGAGACGGAGAGCCTGCTCGGCCGCGGTCGTGGCTATGTTTCCGATCCTGACCTTCCTCGCATGAAGAGAAAAAGACTGTTCGGTCGTGGTCAATGGAATATTGGGCGCGTCATCTACTTCCTCTTCTTCTACACCCTAATCATGCCCTCGCTCTTCATTGTATCGGCAATCTGTTGGTTTCTGGTGTTCTGGATTCCCATGGGCAAGGTCACTATGCTTCTCATCGACCATCTTCGACGCCATCCTCTGGCCCTGTGGTTCGAATCCGATATCTCGACTGCCCGGGCCTCCACCACGCCGCACTCTTCCATCCTCGTGTGCACGTATCGTGCTGTCGGTATAAAGTACTGGAAGTATACCATCGACGGGACCAACATTTTCCTGGTTAATCTGATGGCCATCGTCATGTTCGTCATCTTTGACTGGATTGTCCTTGAACGGATGTTGGAGATCGACAACTTCCTTACTTCGCCCGCCTTTTTGTTCGTCGCTGGCCTCTTCTCCATCATCCCTCTTGCTTACTTCATCGGCCAAGCCGTTGCTTCCATCTCTGCTCAGTCGTCGATGGGCTTCGGTGCTGCCATCAACGCATTCTTCTCAACCATTGTCGAGGTCTACCTTTACTGCGCTGCTCTGCAGCAGGGCAAAGGGCAGCTGGTCGAAGGAAGCATTGTGGGGAGCATTTTTGCCGGTATTCTTTTCCTTCCGGGTCTCTCCATGTGCTGTGGCGCCATTAAGCGCAAGACACAACGCTTCAACGCCAAATCGGCCGGTGTGACATCAACCATGCTGCTATTCGCCGTCATTGGCGCCTTTGGTCCGACTTTGTTCTATCAGATTTACGGAACCCACGAGCTTACCTGCCAGGATTGTATCAACTTTGATCATGCCAGGGGCTCAGTGAGAGATTGCCGTCGCTGTTATTTCTCGCAGACTCCTGCTATGAATGACCGGTTTTATCTGGAGGCAGTCCGTCCCTACTGCTACATCGCCGCTGGCATGCTGTTCTTGTCATATATCATTGGCCTTTGGTTTACGCTTCGCACCCATGCCGCCGTTATCTGGAATACCGATGCGGATGAGAAGAAGCACGAGGATAACGCAGCCCGCAACAGTGCTCGGCCTTCAGCGGTGCATACCTCGCTCGGTGACACCACAGGTGCTGACGTTCGTGACTCGCATCTCTATAAGCGCATTCTCGGTCAATCCCTTCGCCAAGTTGGTCACCAGGGCCCCTCTGACGAGCAGCAGCGGCCAGGTTCATCTATCTCGGGGACTATCAGGACCAACGGCACTCCCCATATGGTCCCTCCTAAATCAACTGGATATGGTGGCACCGACAGTCAGCATTCGGCGACCATCCTCAACATTCCCGGCTTCACTGATGCCGAGAATAACAATCTAGTGCACCAGGTCGCTGAGATTGCAGCTACCGCCGCCACCGTAGCAGCCAGGAACTATTCCAGCCAAAGACGTACTTCGCACCTCGAAAGAGGCTCCTCGATAACAGGTCAGCAACCATCTGCTCCGGCAAGCCGCCATGGCTTGATCCGTACTGCCACTTTCCCGGATTCCGAGGAGGTTGGCGGCGAATCTACTACTGCTGCACACGCAGGAGGTGGTCACGATGCGCCGAACTGGAGCCGTCTCAAGAGTTCTATCATTCTCATGGGAGCCACTGTTCTCTACGCTATGATTGCCGAGATCCTAGTGGACACTGTGGATGTGGTTCTTGAGAGTTTTGAGATCGACGAGAAGTTCCTCGGTATCACGCTGTTTGCCCTTGTTCCCAATACCACTGAGTTCTTGGTAAGTTTTGATCCAGCTGCCGTTTTAAAAGAAACGATGCTAACTTGTACCTAATCAGAACGCCATCTCCTTTGCTATGAATGGCAATATTGCGCTCTCCATGGAGATCGGTTCAGCATATGCCTTGCAAGTCTGCCTATTGCAGATTCCGGCACTCGTGCTATTCTCTGCCATCTATCCTGCTGACGTACCGGTCGCAGATATGGCGCGCTATACCTTCAGCCTCCTCTTCCCGCAGTGGGATATGGTCACAGTCATCCTGTGTGTCTTCCTTTTGAGTTATATGTATGGCGAAGGGAAGAGCAACTACTTCAAGGGTAGCATTTTGCTTCTGAGCTACCTTGTCGTTGTCATTGGTTACTACTTCGGCGGCTACAGCACCGGGCTCGAGAAATCCGACGCCGGTATCAGCCGTTTCGATACCCTTGGAGATGATGGACAGTACATGAGCTACAACTATAAGACCGTCGGGCGAGGTACTGGTGGTGTCGCTTACTGAACGATCACCAGACACCGACTGTCTCAATTTGTTTTAATTTGGCGATGAAGAATACCCTAGAGAGCAATGGCCGATTAGTCAAGCTCAGCACTGTTCAAAAGTTTTGGGGCAGTTTATGGGCAAGCATGATTGTATAACGAAGCCCACAAACTGTTTTGTTTCTTCTATACAACGATCGCATACTCATTCGATGGTCAAAATTTCTGGCGAGTTCAACGGCATTCACGGGGCGGCATTCTTGGCATTCTTTTTCCTTTTCTTCTCTTTTTTTTGTTGCTTACCTATAAAAGCATTGACTCTCATGAAAACCGTTGGTTGCGTTCATTCATGTAGCATGTGTTTCAAAATTGCTTTTTTCGTCATCATGTGGGATTATCTTTTGGGGCGGGTTTGATGGCGTACAAGACGATCCGCAGAAGGTCGTTTGGAGAAAGACAGACAGACAGGACGAGGGAGAAAGTGTTGATGAGTGTGATGATGATACGAGGAAGCACGGATGGGTCATGTCATTACGGATAAAAAGAGAATACAGTTATATTTTGCATCTTCAAATTTTGTTGCGTTTTCAGCTTATTTTTTTTTTCATGGTGTTGAGAAAGATTGCACTCACCGGCTTAAAAGCAGTAACCTTGCCGCTAGGGATATAATGCACATCAAGACCACCCTTGATGAGTGCGCCCTGAGGACCGCCGTTACCGACCTGGGGCACGCGGTGGTAGCTACCGTTCTTAGCCTTGAAGAACATGACGGCCGTCCACTAGTTGGACAGATCCTGGGCGAAGCTGCACGACGTGCAGGTCGACTGGCCGGCCAAGCCAAGTCGTGCGAGTTCGGGTCCATGGTCAGGTCGAACGAGTTACCGCCGACAATCTGGTGCAGATGGGGCGTGTAGCGGAGGCCCGGGTTGACGAGGGGGTCGACGCGGTCGATGACTAGTTGAGAGCAGGCGAAACGCAACATGTTTTGCGCGACGGCACCGTTTGCTAGCAGCACGCGCTAGGCCGGCGACGAGGGTTGCCCACGACTGCATCTTGTCTTTCTTTGTCTCTTTCAACACAACCTGAGTGTCGGGATGGGTGTTCGGTGGTGAGGCGACTGTTGTTGAGGATGAAAAGCAGCTCTGGAAAGAGACAGGACTGGCTTGTTGCTGCTGAAGACAAGATATCAAGACAGAAGCAAGAGCAAAGAGGACGAGGGGGGATCGTGATGTCGCACGACGCACTTATACATGAGCCCCGATCGCCTTTCTCCCTTTCCATTTTTTCCACCAGCCGGCTTCTCTCCCTCAACACCGCAACATCATAATCAAACCGTGGCCAGCCGTGACCAGGTTGACGAAATTTCCTGCCAAGACGTAGGATGATTTCAGGCTCGAACTGCCGATGCTACAGAAACAAGGCTGAAGGTCTTCTTCTCATTTGGGTATAATATAAGTGATTGGTCTACAGGCGGTCCAAACGTTATTGTAGCCACTGCCGGATTCGTCGACAATTGCCGTTCCTCCGGGCTACCAGGTATGTTTCTGGGTTGTGGTCTTCCTTTAAATAATGGATGGGGGTGGTTTGCCTTTATGGTCATGCCGCCGTTTCGTTTTGGGTGAAAAGTGGAAGGCCAAGGCCAGTTGACAAGAATGAAACATACAGAAACAACCTAGACTATGAGACTGGTCAGGGTCGTTTGTGGTTGCCGAACTGACAGACAAGAAGGAAGAGGTCTGGAGCGGGTGAAAGGAGCCTCCAACCGGATAAATAGTGGCCACGCCTGGTATATTGCTATACATACCAGGTTCCACTAGCCACTCCTACGATGTCTGTTGAACTCAGGCAGGAAGGCCATGCCTGCTCATATGTTCTTTTCCTGGTGGAAAGACAATCTACAGGGCGCCGCCCGCATTTACCACCCCTGAAGTATGTATCTCAAATCAACACCACAGCGGCAGAGGCAGAAAGAAGATGCTTCGAAGTCAGGTACATGCAGACCGAACCAACTTTCGTCACAGTTCGGAAAACGTGGAGACTGAAGCTCATACAAAACAAGTATCATTTGGGGTGCTGGGGTTTCCCATGGGGTAAAGAATGCATGCCGTCCGTGGGCGTGGAGGTGTGGGAGAGACAAGCCGATTGGGTGGCCCCATCCGTTGTCAACACTCAACCAGTATCTGCTGAGCCGCTTCGGGCCTTTGAGGCATATGGAAAGTATGTCTAGACATATGATCTGGGCGGCAAGTGGCAAGACTGGAGTCGAGAGTGATATGCTGGATTCTGGGCTTTGAACCTTGGACTGCTACAGTGGCATTGCTTGCTGGTCGCCCCTTAAACTTTTCAGTGCTTCCCGCGCTTGGGTTCGTGGATAAAGTCAAACTTTTAACTCGGGTGATTTTCACATTGAGAGTTTGATATGAGACTACCCTGAGGTGGGCAAGGGTTGAGTGTTGGTGTTGGTGAATGAGTGTCTTGTATTGGCGCTGAAGGGTCAAGCAGGATACTCACCCCAAGCACTACCGTCAGTCTGCATTCGTCTCTAAATGAGATATTGATGAAGTTATCACCAAAACAACGCTTAGGGTGGAGCAAATGTATAAATAGTGCCTTGGAGTCATTCCTGGTCGGGGTTGTTCGGATTCATGGGAAAAGAAGATATTTCCGGACGGCCAGCGGGATGCGAAGGCATATTGCCCAGAACGACGATCTGGAAGCTGCTGGTCAGGTCTAGTCTTTTGTTGACGAATCTTCATGATGGAGATTTCTTGGCTTCGCTCACCTGATGCTGACGCAGAGCCGTTGGGGTTGGTATCAAGACTCGGGGATCCAGTTTTTAGAATGAAGGTGTGACTGGCCTCGATGTTGGGCCATCAGCCCAACCCAGCCCAACACTGCCACCGGCCTTATCGACAGCGTCAAAGTTGCCCGTGGTGATTTTACCGGAGACATCATCTTGTTGTTTAACCGGGTTTCGTGGTCGCATCCTCCAGGGACGGACATCGGGGCTGGGAGAAAGCAGGAGAAAGGTAACATGGACACATGGGGACGTCAGACTTGGACCAAAGTGCACGCAGTTATCGATCTGGATCGATTCCTTCTGGAAGACACTCTTCGTTATCAGTTCAACCAGGTGCAATGGGAGAGAGGTATGACATCGAGATACGAGTTATTCGAAAGGTTTTCCAAACGGAAAGAGCACTCGACGGTACAAAAAGCTCCCCATGCTCTTCCTGCTTGTCCGCGATCATGAGGCGAGCCACACAAACCACAAATTAGTAGCAATATGCTTGATCTCACTTATCGTCGGTCTGGTTCCCATGCTACCTTCTCGAAGGTCATCTTCGTCGCAATGGTGGCGCTGAGCAGAGAAGTAGCAGCTTAATCTACCAATTGTCCTGGTGATGCGTGGGTGGAGGTGAAACTCGTGTGCAAGTTGTGAGAGTATATCAGTGTCGTCGAAAGGGAGGTAGGATATCGGTGATTGTGTATTTGCACCGTCGTCATTGTCGTCGTCGAACACCGGGCTAACCCGACCCAGGATGCTATCGAGGTGGTGCTGTCAAGAAAATAAGGTACTAGCTGACATTTCTGACTCCGATCGGTGGAGTTCAGGAAAGGAACAGACGAGCCGAGAGACGAAGAAAGAATCATCAGTTTCTTACCCTGCACATATCCCAGAACCAGGCTGGGCAGATGATGGGAGAAAGTCTTTGACAGCCTGATTGGGGCATTGTGTCAGCTGAAGGAACAAATGGAATACTGGGGGTTTGTTCGAGATTTATTGAGACTTGTTTACATCTTTGAACCAGGTCTTCCAGTCTTCTTTAGTTGTCAGTCTCTTAATCTCAAACCTAGTGCCCTGTTATGCATCGTCAGAACACCAGGGCTTGGTATGAATAGATCGTCACGGGGAACACTTACTTCTTTGGTTCGTAACTTGGTGACTATAGCCGCTTTTTCGTTTACAAACTGACACGCGGAGTTAGAAAACTCGCGGTCAGACCACTCGAACGAAGTACGATCATGGTCCATATTCGCCGGCGAGGATGGTGACTTGTTGGTTGTTCAGCGTAAGGAAGAAGGAAGAGAGGCAGGAGGAATATCAATCTACGCAAAGGTACTTCTACCCTACCTAGGTACGCATGTATGGAGCAGCCAACCTATATCCTCTATATGTTAATAGCAGCTGAGGTCGGATTGCGTGCGGGTAGGGGGTTAGTGCCTTTCGCGGGCAGACCGCATATATAACCCCGTACGCACTAACCAGATGTTAACGCACGGTCCGAAAGTGCACTTTTCGCCCGCAAAATAATTGTTAGTCCTAACTGAATTTCGCGCTTTTTTTGTTAGTGTACTCTAATAAATTTTCCCGTTCGCGTTCTCCGCACTCCGCACAAACTACCTACGGAAGGGCTGAAGCTAGCGATAACTAAAGTCCAACCCAGGATCCAGCCTATCATTACCTTGGGAAGAGTGAGGCCAGCTTGCCTGGCCTCCCCGAACACTGGTTGTATACAGGTCAAAGCAGCGGGCGAGAGCAACTCGAGGCGTTGTTGAGGATACCATCTCCGCTTGTTTGCCTTGCGACGCTCTCACAACCTTCTAACGCACCCTTGAAAATGTACGGCTGCTTGCATAACCACTGTTATGGTGATGCACTACGCGTATGTTTGGCGGTTATCTGGGGTAGTAACCGCGCTTAGCACATGATTCGTATCTACAGCCCGTAAAGGAACAAGTCAGCCCTGCTAGCGTACATTTGGCACTGTACCCCACACCTGTTTTCACGTCCACACATCAGTACTGGTAAGTTCGGTAGCGAGAGACTTCACAACCTACCTACTTTTCGCCACTCAACCAACATTCCACCAATTTTCATGTAAGAAGTTGGCATCAACCAGATGCGTTTTCTCCGTCTCATACACTCTCTCCAATTCTTCGTCTTGAATGTGGTTATTCCGTTGTTTCTTGGTGAAGCTTTGCAGACGCCTGCCAAAATGCCCACGCTAACAAACTTTTAAATACCGATGTGTATGCCCTAACTACCACCATATACATATGCGAAATAAGAGGCCGAACTTTTGGTACAATCACCGCGCCTGGGCATGCAGTAAAAGGGGAGATCTTTGTGCATATGCAGTACCGGAAGAATGCACTTGCAGGGGGCGTAGGTAATGTCTGTCGCTTGTCTGCTTTCTGCCCTGATGTTCGTAACACGCTCTTCATCCCCAACACAGGAAAATATGTCTCTATTCGGCACAACTTCTTGATCCTTTCAATATGCTCGTTTACTTTCCGAGAGTCTCTTCCAGCTCTCGGTTGGCTTCCGGTACCCTTCCTTTCCATCAATTCCGCCGGCCAAACTCGCAATCGAAAACGCACACTAGCACGCGGGATGTTACCTCCACCCACGCTATATAAACAGAGGTCAGCCCGGGCCGTTCCGTCCTGAGGCCGTCGACATGCCGATCCAAGTGGGATTGATGAAGATTCTTGATTTTTAGCAGAGCCAACCACAAGACTACTTACTACCAGCGACTTTGGTGTCTAGCCGGATCATGCTAGCCTTGTATTTTTCTCGTACTTTCGGCCCCGTGATTCATCTGATATACCCTCTCCATTTCTAGTCGAATGGATCAGCCCTTTCGCTTTGGACCTACAACCTACATGCCACAGCAAATCGTCCACAGGTAGGTCCTTGGATCTGTCACGCCTTCTTGTTCCTTTTTTTTTTTTTTTTTTGTCTCGATATGGGTTATTGCCGTCGCGAGAGGTCGAGTTCGACTTCTTCACTTGACTGCTCTCTCCGTTCATTACATATGCTGAAGTTTCGAATCTCGTCATGGGGTCTGCGAACTCAATTCTACCTGCACAATCGCATCATACATCTTCGCCCCGCTCCCTTTTCCCCGTTCTTCAATGTGGTCCGGGGGGTTCAAACTGGACGGTGGAATTAGTTGTTACTGGTTGAACCAAGCAACCGGGTTAGCAAGAATCACCCTGGAGATAATGACATTTGTGCAAAGATTGTAGAGCGAGGATACATTTGATGCGCTCTATATACACACACACATGGAAAATGAGAAATTCCGTCATGAGCATACGTAAAAAACATTGGTAAGTACGGTCTCGGCACCTTGAAGTAAAGGGGAAAACCATCAGTGGCTAGGGAAATGGGTACAGGATGATGTCAGATGCCTGACCTGAAAGTGGGCTTGGGATTCCAAAGACTATTCGTCAGGACTAGAAGCTTCACTGACAGGCGACTAGGCAGAATGGGAAGCACGTTGGGATCTTCCCCTCCGTCGTTTAAGCCATGGTAGCCCATAATATATAAGCAACCACACCGTGAAGACGGCGAAAGTTAACCCAAGGCAGATAGCCACAAACCTTCCGACTTTCTCGGCTCCAGAGCCGTCCCATGCAAAAAGGTTGGCCGAGAAAATAGCCTAAAGATTGTTGATAGTGTTAGCATCACGGTTTCTTCCTTTCATGTGAAAGGGTGGCGGGAGAGTGTGAGAAAACTCTTGACGTACAGCAACCGTGCCAGTCGGCAAGAATACCATTGTCACCAAGGCGATGGAGATCATGGCCGAACTTGCTTGATTTCCCTTCAACGAAATAGTGTTCAGGGTCTGGAAACAGTATTTGGCAAGGCCATGCGTTAGCTAGGCTCCTGTGCTTCGCGTGCATGGGAACACCCTTACCGTTTTCATATGCAGCGATAGGGTTTCCTTCTCTGAAGCGCAGTCGTTGAGCCACTCATCGAGATCCGCTATCATATCGTCTGTTCTTTCCCGAATCTTCTGGCTAGCCCACCTTTCCGCAGCTGTTGGAGCGGCCAGCATTGTATCCGACACTTTCCTCTCTTGTCCAGCAGCCACTGTGGGTTGACTTTCGTGCGAATCATAGCCCTCGTCTCCGTTTGGCAATGGGACGGAGGTCAGTGAACTGACCGAAGACTTGGATGAATGATTCGTACCCGGGGTTTCCAACTTCAACCCTTCCGCCTTGAACTTGACCAACTGCTGCTTTACTGCCTTTATCACAATCTCCAGTTCTGTCAAGGCAGACGTCAACTTCAAGTTCTCCGTTATTGTCGTCTTGCTCTGTTTGTCGAGATCGAGTGCCTGCTTGTCGAGGTCGAGTGCTCCGCAGTTTTGAAGGTGAGTACCGACATCTTGAATGAGCTCTCCAACCTCGTCGTCTAACCTTTTCCTCTCAAGCTCAAAGAACAGGCCTAGCAGAAGCAGGGGGTGATTGTATTTCAGAGGACAACCTTTGATCTTCTCCTTGATAATTACTTTCTGCTTTTTGTTGCATCCGTAGAAGACAGCGAGGTTGACTTGTGTCTCGGGGAAGTACGTCACAGATATGGCAATATCGTTGCGAAGTTTGGAAGAAGTCCGTGCAGTGCATGCTTTTTTGGCCCACCAGGTCAGTATATCCTCTTTGCTGAACGGCACTCCGCAGATTCTTACGCCTGAGAGATACGAGAGAAATCATTGGTTACTCACTTGTCATTTTACCCTTGTACCGCTCATTCATATCGTATCCATGGTCTTCTTCATGGCCGTGATGTTGGACGGAAAAGTAGCATGCCTCCTTCTTGATCGTTTTTACGATCCTCGGGTGGATATGAAACCTGCTCACAAGTTTCTCGAATGGCCCTGAAGCCTTGAAGGGAAGTGCAGGAATCTCACCCTGACCATCTTTAAATGCGCGGTCGTGCGCACCTCTTCCCAGCATCCTAAGTCCAAAATGTGACATCAGTATATGAATAACCTCTAAGGACGTGGAGCAACATGCTGCCAGGATGAAGAGCAGATGTCAACATGAAAGTTGGTCTCTTACACCACGCACATCCTCGGTGCAGTGGGATCTGATGAAGGGAGAATGTTCTCGGAAATCTGCTCAACTTGTGAGTACTAGGCAACGGCTCATTTCTACCAGTAGCTTAAGTGCATGTGCCAGCGGGTATGTAACCAACTGACCTTGTCGATCCACTCATTCAATTCTTTCTCGGTGCATATCGAATGCTCTTGGTACTCTAGTTTCTGTAAAAGTACTGGCATTAGTTGAATATAGGCGTGGTGAAGTGAGCAAGGAACATCATTTGAATATATCAAAGCAGCCGACTTGGTCTTGGCAAGGTACTCACATTCTCGTTCGAAGCAAATTTGGTGATAACTTCCACCGCCGCATCTTTCCCTTTGCAAATCTTGAAGTAATTAAGATGCTTCGCCTTGTCCCACTGAAAAGAAGTTAGATGGAAATCCATAGAGGTATTGAGGACAGGCGTATGACAGAAAGACAGGCCGGTAACTGTGTGTTGGTGAAACACACTTTTGCTTGAAAACCGAAGAAGGAAGGAGTGCCAAAGAAACGAGAGCCACAAAGCAGGATTTCACAAACTGCGAGCATTTACAATTTAAAGGATGATAAGAGAAATTGTTGTATCAAACATAGGGTAATGTACGTCTACGTAGGCAACAAAACTTGAGTCTTCAAGCCAGCTTCACAGGACGCTCCAAGACGTCCCAGGAGAAATAAGTTACCGCTGCGCCTGCGTGTCAGTATTGTGGCTGGGAAAATATGGGCTCTAGTGGTCGGGCACATCGACAGCCGAAGACCCGGAGTTTACAAAACACCTACTTGCATGTGTTTTCGTGTCTCGCACCTGATACAACATTGCCAAAGTACACGGAAATGGCCGCCTTATATGATCGCCTCGTGAAACTGGTTTACTGATCGGTGCGATATACGATTCGATAAGGTAAACACAAAATGGCGGTGAGACGTGATATCGAATAGGTCTTGAACAGAGATTGGCGAGTCTGGTAGGCAGTGCAACGTATTGACTAGGCAGAATGGTTGACTTTGCCCGGGGCGTTTCGTGTAACACCTTTGCCCGAGCATTTGGCGGCCTGTCGTTTTTCTTTTTTGAAAGTATACATCTGTGTGCTACACCTCGCGGTTGTGTTGATTTCGCCAAACAGTCCAGCCGCTAGTTCCCCGCTCCAACCAGCCATGTTGAGCTTTCGCATCATCACATTTTCTGAGGCTATGCCCAGAGAATTGCACGGGGCCTTGAACACAAATGGATGAAAGACCACGTCAAGTTTTAGGTAATTGAAGATAGGCACTTGGGTATTTCCATTTGAGATATCTCGGGTACAAAGAGGTACATTACTCGTCTGGGCTCGAAACGCCTCCAGGCGCATTGAGTATTTACCTATACATGCAACCGCCCCTCTGTGCTTTCTTACAGCTACACCACAAAATGACGCCAGCAAGGCTCTAACCGCAACAGACCTGAAATTTCACAATAATCAGTCCGACACCGAGGTAGCCTTAACTACATAGCCGCTAAGTTCCGGTTCATAAAGATTATACCTGACTCGCAAGCGGTCTAGTCATGATCTGCCTCAACCACAGTTTCCCTTTGGACTAGGCTCAACAAGTCGCAGGCAAGCCAGCCCGTCAAGGACTTGGTTGTCCCCATCCATCGAGGTGACCACTACCTCAGCTTTCCTGTCACGTGTGCTGGGCTGTGTTTCTGACATCTGCCTAACCAGCGCAATCAAGGTGGCACAGCTTCCCAGTCCATGTGCCGCAGGGAGCCTATTTTATTATCACCATCACATTTGGCACCGCTGTTCGTTCCCATACCCAACGGGCACGCCCAGTCTCTCTACTCTTTGTTGTTCGAAGCACCCCCCGATACTCCTGGCATCAAATTCTTGTCAAAACAATCAATCCCTTGATCATGCCATTTTTTAACTTTGGAAAGAGGAGGCAAGAGAATTGGCATGAGTATGTCCTACGAAAGAAGTACCGGGACGGCCTGAAACTTAAAGAAACCCTAACGACCTGCTGCGGAGAGGGAAACTTCAAGATAAGGGTATCGTAAACTTCTCTAACAAGTTCAACGCCAATGATTTTTTGGGCCTGATCTGAGATTGTGCTGATGGTGTTATTTCGAGCAGGTGAAGGGAGACAGGTGGATTGTCGGTGTCAAGAAAGAACTTGGGGATGTCCGTAGATCAAGCAACCCCTCCTCACCGGTCAGACCGGAATTTTGACTGGTACTGACACACCTCTTAGGATGAACTCGAGAGAATTCAGGAAGAAACGAAGGAAGATATGTGATGGCATATCCTACCCACTTTCGGTATCATGTGCTGGAGATTTTGGGAATGACGGCGTTATATGGGAGCCTATGAAATGTCGAGGGTTTTAGGCGTGTTTGCTTGGATACACCCAAGAAGCGCCTTGATGGAGCCAAAGAAAGAGTACCTTTAGTGAATGTCTGAGATATGATGCGGAGATATATCGCGAAGATGTTAGACTTCAAGGAGAAACTTGGGCGATGTTCCTTTCATTAGCTACTAAAATACAACAAAGATGTGTTAAAGATTCTCTTATTACTCGAAAAGTGTCGTACGGTTCGCCGATTCTTTCCATCTGCAAATGGCGAGCGTCATCTCGATGACATGATATTGCGTAACCCACAAAACCGCGGACGCTTATGAGTACGGTCCTCGATCTTTATTGATACCGGCTCGTCAACCGCTGGCTTCCTACACTGTACTCAAATGCGTCTTGTTCTATGATTCATTATCTAGTCACTGTGAATTCCTGAGTGTAAGCTTCGATCCGTAAGCAACAAATCGTTTCCAACCGTTCCACTGGTAGTTTTGACCCCACAAGCTGCCAAAAGAGGATCTGTACAAACAGTCAGTAGGACGCATATGGTGGTTGATGAGTAAAAGACTTAACTTCTGGAAGAGGACTCAGCCCCGTAGTAGCTTGGATCGCGTTCACACGTCTGCCTGAGAAGATCGAGCTCTTTAGAGAGCCTCGAAACGTTGATCCGATCTTTTGGGTGCGGACTGAGCATTCGCTCGATGATGTCGAGAAACTGGTTCGTGTATTCGGATGCTTTCTCGTGTTTCTTTAGCATATCCATCCACTCGCGCACTTTGGGTTTGATGATGGCTGTGTCGCCTTCGATTTTGAAGAAGGTGTCCGACTCGAATCCCCATATTGTATCCAAATCCATACGATGGTCAGGGAATCCATCGTATACTGCGTCGTAGCCCATAATGTACCACGTTACGAACTCAAGGAACATGCATCCCAGCGAAAATACATCGGATGATCTAGATATGCGCCCATTGGCGAGATCAAATTCGGGCGCCCGATAGGTTGCTGACTTCTCGACAAGTTTTGGGTCGGAGTTGGATCGAGAATGTTTCGTGTGAAGGCGCCCAAGCCCGAAGTCAGACAGTACAAGCGTGCTGTCGGCTTCAAAGTAGAGAACATTTTCAGCTTTGATATCGCCGTGGCGCCCATACAGTTCGCCTTTTCCAGCCGGAACGTCGTAGTATTGTAGCGTTTGTTCTCTTTCATTGTGAACGCACAACAGGGCACGGGCGAGTTGATAGCATTGTTGCGCCATCCAGCGAGCCTGGGACAGGCGTTCCTGTTCATGAGCTTTCCAGTACTTCCAAAGATTCCCTTCAGCCCAGGGGAAAAGCAGGTAGAACACTTCACTTCCATCATCTTCAGTGACGGAAAATGTGACGAGAAGCTTGATGAGGTGAATGTCTCTTTGGGCTTTGACGGTGACGAGGGAGGCCAGTTCCTTGTCGAAGGCGTCTTTATCGGACCCATGTAGCCTCTTGAGGGCGAAGGTCACCTCTTTGTTTCTGCCGTCGTCAGACTAAGATACGAATTAGCACCTGCCTAGAAGGGTGAATGCTTAACAGTAAGCAGATGGATGATGAGAGTGGTTGTAGCAACTTACTCCAAGTTGGCCAAAATTAAAGTGACTCCGATCAATGATAACCCTCTTAACCTCGCCAAACCCCCCGTGAAGATTATCATCCTCGTCCGTATCTGGTTCATCCTGGTCCATGTCTGGTCTATGCTTGATCAAGCGCCCGTTGGTTAAAGGACAGTCTCGCCCACGAGTTGGAATGATTTTATAGGGCAGAACGTCCTTCGGGCCAAGGCTGTAGTGGACATGATTCTTTTGGCCTTTTGTGGGAAGTTTGAAGTAAACGGCATTGAATGCATAACTGGCTGATACCATGTACTTGCAATCTTTGCCTGAGAACCTTTTGATGTCGCAACCAGGGAGTCGATGAGAATGAGTCTTGTTCTGACATGCAATCTTGCCGTCAGGGGTAACCGAGATCAAGGGTAGACATCGATCCGACAGCCTGAGGCTATCGTTGCCACTTTCATTCTTCCAAAGCTCGGGCAGTAACTCGTGTTGCTGTGTATAGATAAACAGGAGGAAGACCTTCCAGCAACGGACTTCGTCGAGGACACGAAGACAAAGTCGCTGATGCTCTTTCGCTGGGACATGCTTCCACAGTTGTTGTATGGTTGCGAGGAGGCGTCCGTGAGTGAATATCTCTTGGAGACAGGCTCGGGGAATGTAGAAGTCTTTTCCTTGTTCGATCTCCTTGGCCTCAAGTTCTTCACGAATGATGTCGAATATATCTGGCCCGCTGTCTTGAGGCACAATGTCGGTGTGCGGTGGCTCAATGGGATGATCATCCTCGTAGTACTGGTCGCCACGGTCGAAGCATACGTCGACGCGAGGATCTCTCAACCCAAGGGCCTTTGCTCTTGGTGCCATTGCGAACAGACTCCCGGAGCGCGTTGGTAACATATCTGACCAAACTGGAACTCGAAGGAAGACTTTCAAGTAATGAGCATGACATGCGGAGAGTGGCTGATCAGGTGTCAAACTCTCCAAAGAAGGCGACCTCCCTGTAGCTGAGGGCTTATCATACACTTACCTAATATCTTTTATGTATCTTTAACGTCTGTTTCCCATATCTGGTGTCCGACCGTCCAGGTCAGTGGTTGTTGCCATCATGTAGTTCACGCTGTGAATAATCCGTGCAGACAAGCCTGGCTGGAGCACGAAGGAACAGAGCACCAGTTTGAATAAGCGATGGGTTTAGATTCCGCGCTCGTAGATCCGGCAGTGCAGTAACGTTCAGGCGATAGCGAGCGAGTCGTACCTTAGGTCGTCAATCAGTCGTTGCGTTAAAGAATGGGGTGTCTCCTGTCATAGCCCAACATTCTAGTTCACGTGTCTGCCTGCGCCAGTCCCCAAAGCCAATGGGGCCGAGACTACCGCCTCTTGTTGACACAAGAAGTGAGACAGTGGCTGCTCAAGGCGCGCCTGTAAGCAGGATCGCGAGCTGAATGGACGGTAACACTGCAGGACGGCTTTTGCCCCGAGCGAGTATGCAACTGGTTCCAAAGTCTAGAGCAACAGTGTCTAGCCTGTTTTGGAGGTTGTCACACTATAGCATCGCCCAACCCCCCAGTATTTACCTACTCTGCATGACTTGGAAAGATTTGAAGCTAGCTCTAGGTCTAACGGGTCTCGACGCAAATGCGGCGGTCGGTTGTTATCACGCACCACTACCTATGTACAAGTACATGTGCTTCCCCGCAGGGCTTGCAGCCCAGTGTTGGGCTTTAGATTCTAGTATTCGCAGTTTCAACCATCCAATACCCAAGAATGCTGGATGCGCACGGGGCAGGCGCGCTGTGCATTCAGCCAAATACAGCTTGGGTGCTCGCTCTCTCAAAACCAACCTCCCGTCATCCAAATCATATCTTGGTCACCACTTGCCTCACTTACTTTTGGGGTCGTCAAAACTATACCTACGGCTTCCAACATCAATTCATAGGTCACCAACCCCCTCGACCGTGCTGTTATTATATGCTTATCCACGTGCAGATGCCCTTGTTGACGGAACTCGGCCCTGTTCGTTGCCGATTATTCTCCTTATCCGCCGACCGGCCACGGACATACTGGGTATTTTGCCGTGGTAAATTGTATAACGCTCCTCGTTGTGAGCCACGAGCCAGCGAAAAAAAAAACACAAAACAAAAAAAACAACGCCGGGTAACCGAACGACATCTATCCTTACCCCGGCTGGATCCGCTATGTCCCCCGGCCCATCGCCATGGCCCATCACAAAGGAAATCAAGGCCATCTTCAAATCAGCCCGCTGGGAGGAGAAACCTCAGCAAGAAGGTCAGGAAGGTGGCATCGACGTCATTGTTATCCTCCATTGGGATGACATAAGGGGTAGAGTAGGTCGAAGGGTGTTTAAGCAAACGATGCTGGATCTGAAAAACCTATTTCCCCCACCATCCAAGTACATTCTTCGGGTAAGTATTATGAATCTACGCTAGTTTTTTGTATTAACCTCACGATATCTGAGTGCATCCATCAGCTCAGGAAAGACGTATTCTATATCACCACTTCAAAGTCTGACTGGGAGCGTGTCACTGCACTCGTCGAGTGCATGTGCTAACAGGTGGGTTGACCCCTAGAACCCCAAAGACGAATGAGCCTAACGGTTGTTTGGCCGAGTAAGCAGCTCGTATCTTTCAACAATGTGCTTACCATGCTGTTGCAAGTCGTGACGGGCAGCATCTCAAACCCTTTCACCCGTTTTCCTGGCCACACCCGACGTTACCGGAAATAAGGGCCTGGTTGGTACCTTCAGCAGGACACTCTCGTTGTGGCCCAGAGTTGGAGGAATCGCTGTGCGTCTTCAGTAGACGGAGGTGCAAAGCTAACAGGCATTTCTTCCCGGCAAAGTCTCACCTTCACCCTTCGTGGGCCAAGCCCGTTGCGGCGAAGGACAACTAATCAGAGAACCCAAGGGGGGACGGGTGATGTGTGTGATGTGGACTGTCCACCAGGGAAAGAACAGACTGAAGGGAAGTTCACCTTCTACTAGGGCATTCGATCGGGTTGGTCTGGAACTCTTAGGTTGGGGGACCAACAACCTCCTGTCGGGGGTGAACTACGGGTACACATACGTACGTACTTGTATCATATGACATCTTAGTACGTTTACTCCTCCCCGCCCCCCCCCCCTCCGGCGAACATAAACGCATTGATTACTGACAACATGACAAAAGGCAGCATCAGTTCTGATGCGACCCGCGACTTGGGACGCTTAGATCGGTGCATGCCTGTCAGTGGGCGTATATTATATGCCATGTCACGCCCTGCGAGCCTTTTGAGGTGTTCCCTACTCGCGTCGTCTGGGATATTGCAGCCTCTTCATCTCTCGGGTCTGCTTGACGCCCGATTTGTCCGGTGTTATACATCTCTGCGATCAAGGCCAACAATTTGAAGCCCGCCGTACCCTCTAGTTCATATGGCGGAAAGCTTACCCATGGGGGCTACTTCCCGGATACTCTTAACATTCAGGGATGGAGCAGAAATCAGCGAGACATCCCAAGGCGGTGTCACCATCACGATACACTCCCGTTATGTCAGCGCATCTGAGCTGAAGGAGCTACTGCATGCGCTCTTTCCGCATGATGAATGCACTAGTTGGGTAAGTTTAGCTCAGCTCATTCTGCCATGGAGCCGGTCTAACAGTATTATCAGCCCAAAAGGGACCGGTATTTAGTTGAATTTCCCGAACATTGTATCGAGGATATCGAGCAAGCATTCTTCGGCTCCCGGTCGCCCAATGAGCAGTTGACGTATACCCGAGCGCTCCCACTCCTGCTCTTGAGTTGAGCACACTTGTTATCCCAATGGTTGCCCCATGGAAGGTCGTCGATCCACTTGCTTGGAAGTTTATAAGGCCAGAACAGGAAGGGAATGCTGCTCGCATCATCGGTGTTATATCCGGTATACCGGAATTCGCTAAAACCGTTGCAAGGAAAATCAAGGGACTCACAAGTGGGTATGGTAAATAACGTGAGGACAGTTAGCCAGGTACAAGGAGGGGTAGAAAGCTGTGATCATACAGAGACTTCAGAAAACGGCTAATAATTCCTGCTGATGGTACCATGCGGCCGGGGTCTTCTTGTAGGAGATCGTGAAATCCACACCTTAAGCCGTACCCAAAAGCGTCTCCTTGCCCTGTTCCATCAGAGTCTCTCTTACAGCCTTCAGGACAACATGGTGAACGCTTCTCGGCGCGGCCACGAACCCAAAGTTCGCACTCAACTTCCTCCCCTTGGTCAGATCAATCTCCTTTCCATCAACATCGGTGATCATGCCACCAACTTCCTCAAAAAGAAGCATGGCTCCGGCATGGTCCCATATCTTTGCATATCTATCACGTCTCTTGTAGACCCAGACAGTCATGTTCGCCAACCCCAAGGCCAGCGACACCCACCTCGGCACCCACCCAAGCAGATCGGAACCTGGGAACTCGACGCCGAGCCTCTCCGTGGCCGCCTTATGTGCATCGTCCACCCCAGAATCCAGCAGATTCCAGCATGATACCGACCTCAGCCCGGAAACCGTAACGCTATCCGCATGTCTCTCCAGCGGCTCTGAAGCGCCCATTGCCAAATCAGAACCCTGTCCAACAAACAAGGGTCTCACATACGCCCCAAAACCTCGAACCGCATACACAATACACCCTTCTTCTCCATATTCACCCTCGTCAACCTTGAACACGCTCGCATTGTTCACCGGTGCTGTCGCCTTCCTGCTCAGCAACGGACACGCCACTACGCTGAGAATCTGCCTCCCGCCCTCGAGCAGCGCGACGTTGATAGCGTACTGCTCACCGCGGACAAACGTCTTGGTGCCATCAATCGGATCAAAGACCCACGTCCGTCCCGAATCGGCACTCAGCCCGTCCTTGCCACCATCGCCGCACCGGTCGACGAGCTCGCACACTTGCTCCTTGCTCTCGGGCGCGCCCCGCTTCACCACCTCGGCAATCTCATTCTGCGACTCGTTCTTTTCGCCGCCGCTGGATGAGGAGACCTCGTCAATGCACTCGTGAATGACGTCGTACACCCGCTGCAGTAGGTCGGGGTTGGCGCGCAGGGCGGCGGCGGACTCCTCGCCTACGAAGCTGTCGGTGGGGAAGGAGGAGGATAGGACCTTGGTGAGGTAGGCCTGGATGGCAAAGTCGGCTA
Organism: Pseudoneurospora amorphoporcata; assembly: GCA_033297205.1. Classification (NCBI taxonomy): domain Eukaryota; kingdom Fungi; phylum Ascomycota; class Sordariomycetes; order Sordariales; family Sordariaceae; genus Pseudoneurospora; species Pseudoneurospora amorphoporcata. The sequence goes on along the minus strand of MU859172.1, from coordinate 43,547 downwards.
CGGTGACGGGAGAGAGATCCTCGGCTTTCTCGATGGTGCCCTTGTTGGCCGATGTTAGGACGTGTTTAGAGATGCGTGCGGCAAGTTGGATAGCTGGTGTGGCGATGGAGACTTCTGTCGCGTATGGGGTATCCATTTTGTCTTTGTTTGTGTTTTCGTGTTACTTGTTTATAAAGGCTGGTGGTGTTGTTTGGTTTAGAGGGAAAGGAACCGACGGTGCAGATTGGATAACGATGGGAGTGGTGTGGGGTGTAAGGTGACTCAAAATCCGAGTGAGGTTGTCACACATTGAGGCCCCACTCTTGCAACTGCTAATGTCCCCGAACTTGGCTCTGTGAAGATCGTGGCTGCCACTGAAAATCACAAACAGTCGATCGGACAATAGAAGGCGCGCCAACATCATACCGTGGCTTCCAGTCTCTCTCATCTTTCCTGCCCGAGGCGGCTAGTGACTTCCTTACACACAGCAGCAAGGAAACTTGTGGGGGACATTCCAGGGAAAACGAGTGAGTGCATAAAGACACGCAAGAAACGTCACATCTTCTCTTTGAACGGTTCAAACGCTAAATCCTCATGACTTTATACATCCAAATGGACGCTTATAGCATTAAAATGATATTTCAGAATATCCAAGGAAACCCGTGAGTTATATAGGTACAAGCAATAAACTATTATTAAAGGACAATGAGTGAAAATGGATCAACTTTTTCTGAGTTTCCAAAGGTCAGATGAGCAACTGTCCTCCGCCAACCATCAACACCGTGGCAAATAGATAGCTAGGAGCAGTGCAGACTCCATCACGGGCAAACGAGAGTGAGGGTGATGTGTGTATGGGGTGGGTGACATGTATTAGGTATTGACAGCGTATGTCTTCTTTTGATATCCTCGCTAGCAGGACGTGGTCCCTCATCAGTCCGCCTAGCAAAGGACATTGTCATGACCATCTAGGACGTGACGTCGTAAACCATAACAGTCGTGAAAGCCCGTCAGCCGGCCCTTCTCAACCGGCCCTTCCTTCTCTGCGGCTTTCAAGCCTTCAAGGCAGGCCTGTAAGACCGTGTGTACCTGAAGACCAAGAATATGGCGCAGCAGATTGGGCCGTGAGAAAGCACGCTGAGGCTGACCAGGCCATTGGCGTAAATGGTTGCCCATATAGCTGTAAAAAAAAAAAAACTCTTGTATCCCAAAATCTTTCATCTCTTCCGTGTCTTCTCTTTTTTTGTGGTATCCGATCGTCGTCATCATATTTCGGGTATACGCAGATTCAAAGTCGAGGAATTGTCGCCCGAATCCTCTGAACCAAAGCCAACGCGAGGCGTCAATAGTCAAAACCATAGCCTTTTGAGCAATTGGAAAGTCCACCACATGCTATCCGAGACCCGCGCAACAGGCGCCTGCAAAGAAAGCCAAAATCTCAAAAAGCCCATCCAATACACTAGATGGTGGCTAGATGCAAAGATATTACAAGTCGCTTAAAGATTGGTGATAAAAAGGAGGTGGAGCGCCCATGTCGTCGGTGAGCCGGATCGGAAGTGTTGCGCTTTCTCCAGAAAAGCATTTGAAACACCGATCAAGAAGCTGTTGTTCGTTATCTCAGCTTGAAATCAGAAGACCCACGGTTGAGATCGCTTCGCATACTCCGGGACCAGCACTTTCCAAAAAAAAAGGAAAAGAAAGCGTCTGGCGCGGAGGAGAGCGAGGAAACAGCCGCTGTGGACGCATTTGAAAATGATGTTGAAGCTTGGACCTTTGGATTTCGGGGCCTTGAAGATGCTGTATCCATGCCGATGCAGATAGGAGGAGATAGACCAAGGAGCTGGAGGATGCCGCTATCGCAAATTAACAGCCACATCAAGATCCAACAAACGATGAGTTGTCGATAAAACGAGAAGATGGGCAGAGCTTTGAGCTTTAGTGGCACACATTGAGAGGCCTCGTTTCTTCAGACCGACGACATCCAACCGCCGCTGCATGGTAAGGCAATGCATGGGCCCAAGGGTAGAAAAGTGGCAGCTCCACACAAAGGGACCACAAATCTGACATCACGTTGAACACCTCAAGTGTTCGTCCGTGAGTATTGCCAAGGCGGCGGCGAGCTGGTTTCTAAATTCCAATCCTACTGGAACCTCGAGGAGGTAGACGTCGCCGCTCCGCGCGTGCCATTGTCGGATGAATCTGTTGTTTACTTGTCAGTAACAGTTATCTCCAAAAAGATTTCAAGACTGAGAGACTGTAGACATACCACTACCACGCTGCATGTGACCATTGGTGCGTTGGCGTCCGGCAAAGCCAATGCTCTCACCCCAGTCACCGCTGCTCGGTCCGAGAGGCTGACGCTCCGGAACGCTGCGAGTGCTATTTCCATTCAAAGGAGAGCGCTGGCTGCCGATTGCGCCAGGAGTCTCTCTGGGCCTGAGGCGGTTGCCGTTGAAGGGCTCGCTGAGTGACAGAGAGCCAAGCTCCGAGACCAGGAGCGAAGTGTCCTTGTTGGAAGCTGCACCAGGTGTGGTTGGCGTGGTCATTACGCTGTTAGGCCCACCGAGGCTGGCACTATACTCGCCATACTGAGCGATGCTGGAGCTGTGAAGGCTGCTCTGCGGGAAACCAGAAGCTGAGAGCGAGGGGCTGGGTGTGTATGATCGCAGGTCCGCAAAGGACTTGACACCGCGCAACGCGTTGATGCCGCCATCGGGACTGTCAGGAAGCTCCAGAGTCGGGCCGTGTCTGCCCTGTCTACCCAAGGTGGCGTACTGACCCTGAGCATTGGCACGAGACTCGGCGAAGTCAATGGTGGCGGCACGGCTAAGACCGCGACGGTGAGCATCGGCCGATACACCAGGGGAGATGTGCATAGGAGGCGCCATGCTGGCCAAGGTGGCAGTGGCCGTGTCTTTAATGACGTGCAACTGGCGAGTAAGACCCTCGCCTACGGAACGATGCTCAAGGCCCATGTTATGGGCCAAAATGTGGACGGTACGACGCTGCTGGGGGGTAATGCTGGCAGGGAAGATGATGATTTCGCGGTTGGGGTCATTCCGGAAGAGAGTCAACTCGGTATAAAACTTGAGAGTTTCGGGGTTGTTGAGGTCAACATCTCCTGTAGCATCATCCTGGTTAGAGTTTGGCGGCAAAAGATCGCGGCGAGACGACTTACGCAACGGCGAGTTGCGAGATCTGCTAGTGTGAGCGGCATTCAGGGAGTGCATGGAAGACTGGGAGTGCAGGGCAATGGGCTGGTGTTGTTCCTCCAGCTGGCCGCGCTTCTCTCTTTTCTCGCGCTCGATGCGCTCTCTCTCGTGCTCAGGGAGCATTTTCTTGTACTCCACCCTCAACTTTCTGCCTTGAACCTCGTAACCATTGAGCTGCTCGATGACGGTCTGGGTATCCAGGGGGCTTTGGAAGTTGGCGAAGGCGAGACCACGGAAAATACCGTTATCGAAGTGGTAGTTGAAGGCATAAGGCTGGGGAAGGCCAAGATCGGTCATGATCTGGGTAAGCATCTCTTTCCTCACGTTGAAAGGGATGTTCTTGATGACAATAGCGGTAGGGATGAGGTCGCTGCCGAGGGACTTGGGATCATGGCGAGCGTCGTACATGCTGCCGGGATAACCATGGCGGTCACCTGCGAAGTTGTCGTTGCCGTTCACCAGGCCCCCGGACTGGCCAAAAGCGGAAGAGTACTGTGTCGAAGGGGTGTTGAGAGCATGGCTTCCAAGGCCATTTTGTTCGGACATCCATTCCTAAAAGGAGGTAACAGAACCACGGTCAGCAAACATGCATGGTACATATATGGCAGGTAGCGAAAAGGGTAGCGGGCAGGGGGGGGGGGGGAGGGGGGTGGTGATGGTGCTAGATGTGCTGTAGACAAAAGATGAAACGAACCGTGGGGAGAGCCCGACGACCGCCATTGCGCACCCTATTGTCGCCCAAAGCGCCATTCACAGTGTTTGCGCCGGCGTTATAAGCCCAAGCCTGGTTGTTTCCAATGAAGCTGTCAGTCGCGAAAGCAGCAGCTGGTTGTAGCCTGTTGTGTCGGAAGGCAGCGTTATCGTAGGAAGCGAAGCGATCGTCGGCGGCGGCGAAGAGGGCAGCGGAGGGCTGACCGATGGCCTCCATCTGTCGCTGCGTCATGCGACTGACGCCCGTGAGGCCGACGGCGGTGTTGTAACCCGGGCGCGAAGAACCGGGGGAGCGATTCGCGTTGTTCATGGGGTAGGCGGAGGGAAAGTAACCCGAGATGTCTGGTTGTGGATTCATCTTTTTTCTTTTCTCCTTTTTTTTCTGTTTTCTTTGGTGATCCTCCAAGCAAAGTTGTTGTGGGGGGGGGAGGGAGGCGGCCGAAACAGCTGGTGCGGCAGAGAGACCAGCAGACCAGCAAAACCAAGCAAGGCCGGACTTTTTTTTAAAAAAGGTTCTAAAGTTGTTGTTGGCCTGATTGACTCCGGGGAGGGTAGTCGAGAAAAGAGGGCCGAAGGGGGTGGTGGTGGCTTCGGACGAAAAGACACGGACACGGACTGGACCGAGACTGGACGATACTGCTGGATTTCAGGCCAGGCGGTTGGGGGTTGGGGTTAGGTACGCTAGATGTTGATCGGACCAGGAAGCGCCGCGTTCTGCGAAACAAGCGCTAGACGTGCAGACGGTGCAGGTGTCAGGGAGACAGACGGGGAGGCACCGGAGGTTATAAGGATACAGGACAGACTGGCGAGCAGCTGAAGCCAGGTTTTTGTGTGCTTGGTGCAATGCCAGGCCTGGCGGATGCGGATGGGCGGAACTCGATTGCAGATTTCTCGTAGAGTGGAGAGGGGCGTGATTTTCCAATGACGCGGAAGAGGGCCGCTGCAGCTCCCCAGCAAGTGTGGAAGTCGAAGTGGACGGCGGAGTGGACGACGCCGGCAAAACCAGGCGAGAGGGGAATGAATGAATGTTGATGTAGGTTGGAAAGGCCCAAGAAAAGGAGCGAAAGTAGTAAAAAAATTGAAAAAATAAAAAGTATGAAACCCGAGGAATCCACAACTGTCCACGGCGGCACAATGCACGAGCTCGACTCGGGCAACTGATCCAAACAAAAAACGGCAGCAATTCAGGCAACGGGCCGTGACCAGATCGAGTGTTTCCAAATGCAACAACGGTTGTTGGGTGTGTGTATGCGTGTGTGCGTGCGTGAGTAAATGCGCCTCGATGTCTACAATAATCGTTCACGTCGTCTCGTCTAGGTAGATGGCTCTATATGTGGTTATCGTCGAACAGTCGTGACAACGTCGGTGGTTGTTGTTGTTGTTGTTGTGTTGTTGTTGTTGATGATGTTGACGCTGGTGACGATGATGTTGACGGTAGTGGTGAGGTTCCACGTTGGTTGGTTGGATCCAGGAGCTCCAACAGGGCGGGAGAGGGGGGCAAGGAGAATAAATGTAGGTATGTATGGAACGTAGTGGTGGTGAATGGTTGGTTGGAGATAGACCCGACGGGGAGTTCCAGGTTCCTTGGATCGGGTACGTAGTACGACGCCGCAAAGGTGAAGAGAAGCGCCCGGGGGGGGGGGGGGGGTTCGTGGATACCTTATGAATGGTTCACTACTAGTAATAGTAGAAAATAAAGCAAAGAGAGAGTGTAGGTCGATCGGGTGCCAACTAATGAAAGGAATCTCCTTGATGTCCAATGCAAGCGCACCTTGCTGCTTTTGTTTTAGAATTGGAGGCAACTCGTCCAGATGCCGGATGGAGCTTGTAAGTACTTGCTCGACGGTGGAACAGCGACGAGGGACCTGGTGAGGGGGAAACGTTCAAATCCCGTCTACTTGAACACGCTAGTGAGGATAAGGTAAGGTCTCGACTCGACTATCTTCATTTCCATCAACCTTGACAGCCCTCAACTGCACTGCAACTTTACGCCTGGATGAATGCATCCAATGCGAATGCAATGCCCTGCAGCAGCCCGAAAATTGAAAATGAAACAAACCTAAGCAAGGACAGGCGGCATCTGTAGCAGCGCGGCGGCCCCTACCGTGCGTGCCTTGGGTGCGTACCTCTACGTGCACCGACTATGTACACCAGAGGCCCAGGCCGAAGGACCCCCCCCCATGAATAAGGGACACCAACCTACGGTCTGGTAATCCCTGATACGTCATTTTCTGTACAGACACGCGGCATCCACAAAGTGGGTCATCTGACTTGCGCTAGAAGGATGGACTGCCGCCTCCGAGTCCTGGGGCTGCCCTCCCGCCATCCGCCGGGCATCACCCAGCATGCTTTTTGTCCAATCGCCTCCTTTGCGCTTCCGCTAATCTTGTCAATCATTCGCGGAACCACTTGCGATGCCCATCACCACGCGTGCCTCATCAAAGACACCATGCTGTCCATCACGGCCCATGATGAGCACGCTACCGACTGCTTTCATTGTTCTTTGGGACTGACGGTCTTGTCCTGGATCAACTGGCCTAGTCTAGGTACCTACTCCCGTCTGAACAGGTACCCGGCAATCCGTCTTGGTTGCCGTGGAGGCATCCACCTCTTGCAAAGGTTCCCCTATTGACCAAGACCATTCAAGGTCCCTGGCAGGTCGGACTCGATGGGATGTGCTCCAAACCTTCTAGAGGTAACAATCCCACATGATGACCGGACTCTCTCCTCTGTCTCGCTCTGTCTTCAAACTGCGTACGGCTAGCGGTTCCAGGAGATGTGAACTGGCATCGTGTGCGCGGATATCGCCATGATGAGATGGAGTCCACCCCTGGCGATCGAGCTCATGTGGAGGCCCCTTGAAATTATTCTCGTGTATTTTGGCCTTTCTCCTGTCGCTGTTTTTGTTGCTTTTCGTTGGGGCCCCTTGACCTGAGGAGGCAACAAGGCTCCAAGAAAGGCGAAAGGGGGGACATGGCTAACCAGCCGCTAACCACGACAGCCAAGATTCGCGACAACGAGGTCTTACGGGGGTGATGAGGAGCCAGAGCCCATCGACTTCTCAAAGAAGCTTCCATTCGATCCGTGGCTATGGAGCCGTACACATGGCCCTGCTACTCCTAGCACATATCGCGAGTCTTGGTGCTACATAATATAGGGTGTACCACGCTGGAGATACCACGATCCCGCCTTTTGGCTTCTTCTCCACACGCGAATCGGCTACCGGCCCCTAAACTCTAGCGAACAACCCGGTGCAACGCCGTTGTTTTTCCCACAGGGTCGACGTTGGGGGGCCAGTTGGGAACGTGTATCACCGGTGTCAAGGGCCTCGCCCCCGTAGCCAGACTCACCCTCACCGCGCATTCATTGACTCTCCGTGGCGTGCCTTCTGCGAGAAATCTCCCACAGATCTGTGTTCCTGACCCACCCAGTCACCCGGTCTTTCTTCCTGTCCGTGCTGCCGGGACCGGGGATCCGTTGCCGAGTGGGCCCATGCTGGCCGGGCCCCTGACTCCTTCGAGTCCTGACGTCCTCACGAGAGATTGCAAGCCAAGTGGTGCTCCTTCTGAGATGATAAAAAAGGGGCAACGGTAGAGAATTACGAAGACGGGGAAGCTATTGCTGAACGAAACAGATTAATATGCCATCGTGGGGGCACGCTTGGCAACCCTTGACCAAGGCCAAACCGGGAGAGAAGATGGGCTATTTTTAACAAAAAGACATTTTATAGGTAGCAGCCACTCCGAATGGAGAAGGACACCACATTGTTTGGACACAGTCATGGTGGTTGCTGTTGCCACGAGGTCAGGCTTATGATATTGCGGTGCGGCCGAAACATGGTATCAAGAATGATAGCAACGACGTTATTTTTTCATGTCTACGCCATACCAAATCCTGGCTGACCGCTCGTTTGCAGGGTTATCTTTCTGTTTGTAAGAATACCTAGTTCAAAAGTGAGCTTGGGAAGACAGAAGCTAACATGTATCCGTAAAGCCGTAAGCCACCTGTGCTAGAGTTATTGAAGCGGTCAACACTTGGAGGCACTGAAGCAAAAGAGACATGGTACAAAGCACCGTTCGGAACGGAAATATTCTGGCGTCGTATCCAGACCGGCTCTTTTGCCCTGTGCCTGACGTTTTTAATCTAGGCTTGTGGGGAAAGGGGACACCCTTGACGGGTTTGGCCCCCTTTTCATACCCGGGGGCCCGGCATCAGGGTTGCTCTGTAGTGCTGTTATAGTCAAGTCCTCCGGCGGCTGTCCGCCTGCTCCCGCCAGATGACCAAATCCGCTAGGCCTAACCGTTGGTTCGAGAAAAAGAGCTGGCTCGATGATCGACGACATGTGCCGTGAGCGATACCACTGCTCCAACTCTACCGCCTCACTTATCATGTACAGACGTCTCCCAACCCAGTTTCCAAACAATGAACTTTCTTTCCTCCCCGCCCTCTCTGTCTGCCGTGTTTGATGACGGAAGATGCGGAAAAGCCGGGATGCGGGTGCCCCTGACTTTTGCTCACGGAAAAAAAAAAAGATGTGATCTCTCATCGACAAGCGCATTGAGAAATCTCCGTCATTGGGGGACGTGGTTCAGGTCCAATCAGTCAACCAAGCTGCCCATGGGGCAAGAAAATTCGATGGCGGCCAAAACACCGGCTCGAGACCTGATCCTCTGGGAGGTTCATGAGGCTAAGCGGGACTAACAGTTTCTGATCTCAGCTCTCTTGAGAAACAGGGCGATGCTTTTCTTTAGTTTACTGTGTGGTTAGCGGGCTCTGATTGGCCACTTTGTTCGTTCCTGCGCCAAGACTGCAGTGGTTTACAACATGACGACGATGGCCACCCTTGTTCCAGACACGCTGCTGTTTGTGTTGAGCCATAGTTGACCGGTGAATCGGGAGTGCGAATGGGAATCGCTTCTTTGGCCTTTTCAGACATAGACACAAGCATGTCTTTGATGGGTCTGCACCATCTCGCGACTCTGCGGTCGGCCGTCAGCATCCAATGTCGTTTTTAAAGTCGCTTGATTTTGTACTTCTAACCTCAACTGCTTGTCTGTCGCAGCGCAGTGGTCTTGATTGGCAATATTGTCATGCAAACTTGATGCACAACCACAGAATGCACTGCACCACGTTGGACAGACATGTTGCACAGGGTGGGAGAGTCTCACAAAAGCGTGGCCACCGGGCAGCGAAAGCCTAACGTATTGAGACATTGGGTTGCTTTTAGGTTTGGGCCAAAGGACTCGGCGTGTAAAATGTGTGGCTCACCGTCTTCACCTCCATCCATTCCCCCGCATTCCGGTGTGACGCCATTGATTCCACCTTGCCGGCCGATCCCGTCGTCAGCAACCCCGCACTTGTCCCGCTCCGAGCCGCAGTCCGTCAATCCGTCCGAGAAGGGATGCCCGGCCACCACGAAGCCCCTCCGCCGACCCGCCCCACCTTCCTCAGATTGACCTCCGCATGCATCCCGCCTTACGGATCGAACCAATTCGAACTTGGTCACATTACCTAATCACCAGCCTCGGGTTTAAAATTGCACCATACCTGGACCACTGACTTCTTTCTACACTTAACCTTGCTAAAGTCCAATCAACCAGAGAATAAAGCAACAAGAGAACCACCAAAAAAAAAAAAAAAAAAAAAAAGACAACATGGCCGTCTTTTCGCTCCCGTCTGGACGAACCATCTCGTACGAGCTCACCTACTCCAATGAGCCCGCCCGACCCACCGTCCTCCTCTCCAACTCACTCTATTCCCAGTATCACTTCTGGGACCACATCGTAGAACGCCTCCACGATGCCGGATATCGCGTTCTGCGCTACGATCAACCCGGCCACGGCACCTCAGGTGTGCCCGACGATCTCTCCTCCACTACTTTCGCCTCTCTTGCCGAAGACGTCCACGCCCTTCTGATCAGCCCTGACGTCGCCGCTGCCTTCCACGGCCATCACTCCCCCGATGCTGCTTTCACCCCTTCACTGCACGCCTGGATTGGCGTTTCCATGGGTGCTGCACTAGGCGTGGTCTTCAGCAGCCGTTACCCCGGCGTCGTCCAGAATCTTGTTATCTGCGACACCATATCTGCTTCGCCCAAGAACGCCGGCGTGCCCGATGCCTTTGGCCCGCGTGTCGCTGCCGCCAGAGAGCACGGATCTATGGAGAAGGCCGTGGCCGAGACTCTGGACCGCTGGTTTGGACAAGACTGGATCAAGGCCAACCCAACCGAAGCGGAGCGTGTGCAGACACTGATGAAGCAGACCAGCATTGATGGCTTCGAGACCTGTGTTGCCGCCCTGAGGTCCGATTCCTTCGATATCCGACCCTTGATGCCGGGACTTGGAAACTGTGTCCAGCATGTGTTACTTGTGGTTGGCGAGAAGGATGCTGATTTGCCCGAGAAGATGAAGGAGTTGCGGGATGCTTGCCCCGAGAGTCTGAAGGCTGAGCTTAAGGTTATCCCGAATGCTGGGCATGTGTCCTTTGTGGATGGGAAGGAGGACTTTTTGAGTACGGTAATGCCATTCTTGGGCGCGAACTAGAGGGTCACTGCCGGACCGTGGGAAGATCCGGTGCTGATGGCAGCTGTGATGGCTCGAGTTTGGTCATAGAATGGTGATAGCGTTGGGCCTCCCAAAAACTAAACCCTTAGGTGTCACTGTCGCATCGTACTTTGGAAGCAAGGTGAACAAGGCCGACAAAGTGTATCTAATACAGAGTTGGAGATAATACAGACGCGACAAATTTGACTCCAATCACTCAGCAGCATCCATCCATCTTCTACAGTACATGTCAAAGCCGCCGTGTCAGGTTACTTAGTTTAGGGGCGGTCCATGCTGCCCCGGCCTAGATCCGATGCCCCGATGGCGTCTTTGGTCTTTGCTGACCGATCTGCTCAGAGGCGCATTGTCAGATGCCCTTCTTTCATTCCAGTACAGGAAGACTGAAGCCGAGTCTTTGTCGTTTTTCCATTTTCTGCTCGCCAGCCCGCTTGGACGTTCCTCATATTCCGCGTGGCGCGTTCTAGCGGGAACATCTAGACAAAGAACAGACTCGAGTAGCACGGTCTATTTCTGTTGAGACACCCGCCATTCCAAAGCTTCTTTGATCTCGTTCTATTAAGCCATCTTTGAGCCTGCCAGAAGCACATCATATAAGCAATCTAACGGACGTTCCGGCCCAAGAGTTCTCGTGTTGTCAGCTCTACACTACCGGATCGGAATCCGACCTCCTTCCTTCCCGTCATTTTTACTACATCCCCGGATTTCACCACATTTGGCTTCGGTCCCATCTTCAGTTTTCTGCCCGTTACCAACAGGCTGGATACTGTTGATATTGTTGTACTTCTGGTCCTCTTATTTACAGTTTATTGTTTCCGTTGGTCAATTGAATACAACTACCCGGCTTGCACAACACCTGAACGCAACGCTTCTTCCCGCCTTTCTTAACCAACAAGCTTGCCAATCCTCTTTTTTTGCCTTATAGACCTTCAAACCAACAAACTCAACGGGGCACTCAACTCAATAAGGATACACAGCTGACCAAACAAAATGCCTTCCAAACAAAATGCGAAGACAAAGCCGCCCAGGCTCGTCCTGTTCGACCCCGTCCCAGAGCTGACTATCGTCACCGGCTCCATCTCAGAAATGATCAACTCTCCCACAAAGGTCAAGCCTCAAAACAGCCCCAACTCGCCCATCTCCGGCACTTTCGGTAATAGTGGCATCATCGACAATAGCAGCAGCAACAGCAACAGCAACAGCAGCAACACAGCCAAATACTCTCCGACTTTCCCGTCACCCACCAGTTCAACCAGCAGAGATACACCGCCAGCGAGCAGCACACAGAAGCTTCCAACACCACCACCAACGCCACCCATGCTCCCGCCTCCCGCTCCCTACCCCTGGCTCTGGTCCTGCCACTCCTGTCGGTCTGTCTACCGACTAGCCTGCACGCGGAGATGTCTGGAATGCGGCCACATCTTTTGCTGCTTAATGCCTGCCGTCAAGGAAGGAGGGGAATCCGGAGAGCGAGACAAAAATGGCAAGAAACGAAAGCGAAGCGGGAGTGGCAGAAAGGGAGGAGGGCCGTGTACCGCCGAGTTTGATTACCTGGGCTGGTCAGCATGGGGGGGTTATAGACGGAGTGTGACGGGTTCTACTACTAGGCGTGCTTTAAAAGCTGGTGACAATGGTGATGATGATGATGATGATGATGATGGTCATCGTCATCATCTCGGTGGTGGAAAAAGGAAGCTGGGATCGAGTAGCAATGGGAAGAGGAGACTTACTGGTGTTTCCATCTCTCCCTTTCCCTCTCCTCCTTCCAGGTCTTCCAGCTCTAATAGCGGAGACGCCACCTCCACCAGCATCGACTCCGACTGGGAGAAGCCAGCCGAAGACCAAGCCGCCCGCCTCCAAGACTTTGCAACATGGCATCTCATCCCCGTGCCCACAGACTCCTCTCCATCGCATGGGAAAGCACCCACCTCAACCTTAGCCTGGCACCACGTCCCCGAGCGCGAAACCCGCGCCATCGCCTGCGCCAAAGAAAAGATGTACGTCGAGCGCACCCACAACTGCTGGTCGCACTGCGACTACCCGTCCGAGTGTCGACAGACCGTCATCGCCGCGTGTGAAGAAGGGCGTGCCAAGGTCGACAGAAAGGGGAAGAAACTTGTGTGGGTGGATGATCGCGAAAAAGATGCTATCGAGGCTAGACGGCGCAAGGAAAGGGAGAGGGAGAGGGAGAATATGAAGAGGGCGTTGGGGGCTAGGAGGAGTAGAGCCGGACAGGAGGAAAGGGAGAGGAGGATGGGGCAGAGGAATAGTAGCGGGAGGAAGGGACGGGGACATGGACACGGGGGAAGTGGGAGTGGGAGTGTAAGTGCCTGTGTGAAAAAGAAGTGGGAACGGGGGTTGGAGCCGGTGGTGGAGTGTGTCGAGGAAGAGGAGAAGGAGGATGTTGAGATGGTGGATGTTCAGAATGAAAAGGATGGTGACTCTTCCTCCTCCTCCTCTTCCTCCTCCTCTTCCTCCTTCTCTTCTTCCTCGTCGTCGTTGACGTCTTCTGCTGGTGGCAGCAGCAGCAGCAGCAGCTCTTCTTCAGGCTCGTCGAGCTCAGAGGATGAAGGGTTGCTCAAGTCCGACTGCAAGGATACAATGACAACAACAACAACACAAGGGGCGCAAGAGGGTCCGGAGGATGATAATAGTCACAACACCGGCAACCTCACGATCGCCATGCTTGAGCCATTCTCCAGGGTGGACGGTTGCAGTTCTCGTCAGGATTGTTACATTACCGTGGTTACGGATGACAAGACTATTGATCCTGCGCAGCTGTTGAAGAACACCGATCCGGAGACCATCCCCGCTCCTCCGGTGTTGTCCTTGGCTGGAGGTTGTCTCCCTCTTGGAAACCCCAACATGAGCAAATACGAGTCGTTTACTTCGCTTATCGATTTCGGGCCTATGGAGATTGATTAGATGGCCATGTGAGGTTGGTCACGAAAGTGAGGTGTGTCTAGGGTGGGAGTTTGGAAAAACAAAAAATAAAAAAAATAAAAAATAAAAAATAAAAAAGGAGGGTTACTTAGTCTAAAGCTTCAAGCCATGAACAACGTCTTGATATCTTTACCTTCAAAGGTTCCGCGTTCGTGGCTTGGTAGGACATAGAGCTTTTGCTTAAAGAGAGTTTGCCAAGTTAGCTACCAGAATGACAACAGTATTTGGATATACCTTAAGCTGCTTCTGTCTCATATGGTAAGCGGAATCGAGTATCATTGCCGTTAAGACAGCATGTCGTCAGACCAGACGCGTATAATCACCACAAATAGTGTCATAGTTCCCGTATCCTAGAGAGAACAGAATAATAAATGGTATCGCAAATTTTGAAGGCTCTTGCAGCCTTGTGTCCCGCCACTACCTTTACCAGTACCAGCCAACACGTTCATATAACGTGTCCCGATGTTTTCCTCGCTAAGCCCTCATGGCCAAGTCGTACCACAAAAGAAACGATGAAAGAGATTCATGTTGTTACAGATATTGTAAAAGGAGCTGCTGCCGCACGCCGCGCCGTGATGAGGAGAGATTGCTCGCTGTTTCGAGTGTGTGGTGCACGCACTCCAAGACGACACCATGCAGCGGATGTCTCTCTGATCCTCTCGCTTCCCAGGCGGCTTCCATGGCTGACTGACAAAGAACGCCTCGCTTTTCGTGTGTGTTCGCACAACCCAGTTGGAAGTGTCGCAAGGGAAGTTCGCCGTAGTCTATGTGCTGCGCTTGTTACCGCCGCAGACACCGGGAGTGCTCGGCTTTTTCCAGCCATGATTCGGTAGGCCCCAATCCCGTGTGCGTATCCCAACAAAAATAATTGGAAGAAAATACCCAACAAAACAACGGCGTCAGGTTGTGTAAATGAAGACAATCCCCAGTTCCCCGGTATCACCCCGCGTCTATCCCTTCAAGAAACCGGCCGCTGTCCTGCCCGTCAGCTCGCAGTAGGCCCAAGAAGATCAAGACAGTATCCGAAAACGTGCGCGACGTTGTTTTCGGTACAGCCATCTCCTTAAGCCTCCTGAGCCTTGGCCTTCTTCTTCTGCTCCACCTTGAGCAACAGGGCGCGGTTGATGTGGGGGAGGACACCACCGAAGGCGATAGTGGCGCGGATCAGGGTATCGAGTTCCTCATCACCACGGATGGCAAGCTGAAGATGGCGGGGAGTGATACGCTTGACCTTGAGGTCCTTGGCAGCGTTCTGTACAACGGAACAAGCGAGTTAGCCATAAGACTAGTAGAACCAGGATGATGGAGACTTCCTCGGCGCCGCGCAATGGGGCCTGTGGATGGGGTATGGATGACTTACGCCCGCAAGTTCGAGGACTTCAGCAGTCAGATATTCCAGCACGGCAGTAACATAGACGGCAGCCTTGGCGCCAACGCGCATCTTGTTTTGGGTGTTCTGCTTCAGGAAGCGCTTGACACGACCGCAAGGGAACTACGTAGAGTCAAGTCAGCACGGCGCATCACACAGGCCGAAAACTCCAGAGGGCAAGAAATTGGACGTCGCAGATGCATCCCCGTCGTCCGAGCTACAAATCAAAGGTTGGAGACCCCATCCCAGGTTGGATGCGGGGCCAGAGCGAGAGAAGGGTGTACAGAACAGCGCGTCGATATCAAGCCGAAACGGTGTCGCAAATGCGGCGCAAATGTTTTTAGGCACCGGCGAGGCTGCGTACGACCGACATGTAAGGCAGCGAGGTCGCGTTCTCGATAGGTTGGCGATATGGCGTTGCTCGGAAATGTAGGGGGTGCGGTGGACGCGTTGTGGTGTATCGGCGTGATTCCATAGACATCTGACGACAGGGATGGCGGATGCGAGCGAAAAAGTTGGTTGATGAGGAGACGTCGATGGTGCAGATCGGCAGCAGGAATGGACAGCGAACAGAGCCGTGAATCTCGTCGTCGACGACAAAAACGTACCTGAAGACCAGCGCGAGCAGAGTGGCTCTGCTGCTTCTTGGGACCCTCAACGCCCGAGGTCTTTCCACCCGAGCTCTTGCCGCCAGACGACTTGCCCTTTCCGCCAGCCATTGTGTTTTGTTTTGTTGAGATAGAACGGGGTGGTTGGTTATGCGCGGGGTGGACGGATGGACGTGGTATCAAGAATAAAATCGGTAGAGGTGACGATGCTCGATGTTGATGTTGACGGGGCGACGGCGCGGGATTTGCGTGGAACTGGTGGATGTGGATGAAGCGGGGTTTGCGAATGGAAAAGTGGTGTTCTGGCCGGGAGGATGATCGCGACGAGGTTTGGTGTTGAAGTTGGCGCCAGGAAACACTCGAAAATTCAGAAGGCCCGATGATGCATGCCACTGATGGAACCGTTGTTGTTGTGTCCTTCCAGGTGATTATCCGCCATGTTTGGGTGCAACCGCGCCGGAGACTTGCGCCCGTACAGGTGGGAAGGTGCTGGTTTCTCCAGGCCAAGGGAAGCTCGAGCTAACAGCCAGCTCCCCCCATGCTCTTGCTGATTTGTCGCTGTTGCTGATTTTTTTCGCAAAGGGTACCTCGGGGTAACCTTAGGTACGGCGGGCCAAGCAGCCCACTTGAGCAATTTTAGGAAAGCTCCGGGTCTTGGCAATAGCATGAGCTCCAGCAAAAGGCCAAGGTCTCAGAGCCAGCCATGACGACCCAGTGAGGTCCATCTCGAGAGACGGGATATCCAGACCTTGACTCAGCCTCGCAGTTGCCATGACTGACACGGTCTTGCAGAAAATGCAGACCTCTGCAATAAGGCCAGGACAGAACTCTTCAGGAAAGCATGTGTGGTGCAAGGGGAAGTCGCATACCTGTTGCCCCAAGGTTGAGAGCAAAGCAGCGTTGAAGCCATGCAGAGATCCGCGTCTGGCACTGTCCAGGCCGGCCACCCAGCCGGTTAAGGCGGGCTAAAAGCCGTCAAAGTCTTTGACAATGAGGGAATGAGCATCTTCCCAGCAAGTTTGCACCCTTTTCAGAGGCTGGCGTGGTGTTGCATAGTGTCTCGAAATGTTGCTCAGATAGTGTGATTCGGAACGTTGGTGAGCCTTTGCCAATCTGCCGCTGATGTTGTGGTCCGTGACCCTCGCTTGCCGTGGCTGGCCACACAGCCGTGCCAAGTTTTCACGTTACGAACTACAGTTGGCGCATCGTTCTGCCAGCTGTCGGAGCTTGAGCTGAGCTTTGGGAGTGACACCTTGCTGGAGCTTTCAACTTGTGATGGTCTGGACCTTCACTTAAATTCAAGATGCCACAACAAAACCCAAAACTGTATTCTCATTTCCAACCTTTTAACGTATATCGTACAAAGATGCACCCAGTTTTAGTGTGCCTCCTTTCAATTCCCTTTCGCAAGCCTCGCCAATCTTTCAGCCTCCAGTTTCCGCCGTTCCAAGTCCCGCAACACCTCCGACCTATGACGGTCGTTGCTGATAGGGTTCTGATGCCCCGAAAACCGATCCGAAACTTGAGTGGTAGTGTCGTGGAGGTACCTGTCCATCATGGAGCCGGATATTTTGGTTTTGGTTCTGCAAAAGGAGTTAGAAAAGTTCCTCAGCTCTGAACATCACTCGTGAAGCAACAGTATAGAGTGTTGTGTCTACTCCCATAGATATGAAGAGCTGAGACGGGATCTTGGGATTTGGGGGAAAAGAGAGACAAATCCCACCTCGAAGCTTGGCCCGATGCCGGTGGGGCCCCGGCTCCCGATGTGGAGCCGGCCGAGCCGTATGGGCGATTGCCACCACCGGAGGAGCTCCGGTTTCCGCTACCGGCGTTGCCAGCACCGCCAGTGTGATATGAGCTCATGTTGAACGTTTTCTTTTTTGTTTTTTTGTGTGGTTCTATGTTCGAAATCTGAGTAGTAGATTTAGGCGGGCAAAGATGATAAGATTTGTGCAATAATATGTGGTGTTTTCTGTTTAGGTCTACTTTGAAGATGAAAGAGAGGCTCAGTTGTAAGGTAGCAAGAAAGAGCACTTTTTATATTTCTCTGGATCTATGTTTTCACCCCCCAAGAGTTGTTGAATAGGACTTGAACTCCGTAGAACTTTTGGCAAATTGCTGGCTTCTTACTATTCTATGTGACTGCTGTTGGTTATGACTCGAGGCAGACTACCCGCACCGATCTGGCCCTGAGCCGGTAGCAATGCCTGTGCTCGGCAAGTTGCTAGCAACGACAACCCAACCGAAGAAAAACAAACCGAACGGATTGAGACCTTCTTGATTGAAAGCAACTTGACTGAATTGAACCAAACTGATTCGTCGGACAATAACCACGAAGTCGACGGGACTCGGAGAGGTGTGACATGTGATGCGTGAAGAGTGAAGCTTCCGCATGATGCCTAGCAGACAGCCCTAGGCTCCCTTCCGCCCCTGTAACAGGGAACCGATGGGGTAGAATGAAGAGGTGATAGGAGCAGTGGGGTAAAAGAGAAAATGCGCAGTGAACTCGAAGACTGATGCATGCCACCCCTGCTAAGAGGGAAGTGAGAGCCAGTGTTGGTCGTTTGACCGTGAGAGTTAGGAAAGACTGAAGGTGACAAGTTGCAAGAGGCGCTTGGCCCTGCTAGTTCGCGGGCCACAACATGGACTGATGCGTAACAAAAGTTCAAAAAGAAAGGCCCGGCTTCACCTCAAGAGTCCGAGATCGGTCCGAGTCCTAGCATACGCATCGGTCAGAAAGGACTTGATGAGAACGCGTTCGGGAGATTTGAGCCATCTTAAGAAGAAACAGAAAACTCAGCTGCATGGGTTATCAAGTCATCCAGGACTTCCGCGTTTGGGCGGTCTGCGGCATAGTGAAAGGCATACAGCGAACTGATTGGGCTAATTGGGGGCTGATATGATGCATTTGTGCTGCACTGCAATGGCAATTGGTTGCCGCTAACAGCCTGACAGAAATCAAGTCAGCCCTTTTGGAAGTGTAGCGTAGGACAGGTGGTTTCACCGGTGGCTTGGGGACACTCGGCCAAGTGTAGAAAGCAGCCCGAAGTCAGGCCGGAGCCTCATCTTGAAAGCAAGTTAGGCGAGGCGTGTCGGTTCTCACCTCCAAAGATAAGTCACGAGGTCTCCACAAATGTGATTGCAGAACCGTGGAATGGGAGTCTAAACACCAAAGTTTAAACCAATCAGGCTGTGTCGACATTCAGCAGCCCCGAAATGTTCGGTGAGCCCCCGGTCGTTGCGCCGCACCGCCACAGCTCAGGGGTCTTGAGCTGCAAGGCCTCCAATGTGTTGTGATATCTTGACCACTGATAATTGTTCAAACTCTTTTACCTGTGTTCTTCGCCAAACCGACTGCTATGCATTCGGCTGTGCCCTGATGATGTGTCCGGGTCAATCCGCCTCTCAAAGGGTCGTCTGGGTCCACGATCAGAGAGACCATATGCGACTGGTCGCTGTCGAAGTGACTGGCCTGTTCCTTTCCGGTGTGTAGTTAAGAGAAGGCGCCTTGTGGTTCGCGCACAGTCGTGCGAGTTTGATGTAGATAACCACAATACAGCCTAGCAGCCATAGCTTATTAAAGCAGGCGAAACTGCAATCGTATGTTTCCTCCTCAGTCTGAGCTTAACAGGCCGCGTAGCCTAGTGTTCACCTGGCCATAACTGGGCCCCATATCGTCGGTAGATTTCAGAACTCAGCCCATCATCCATCAATATGACTTCCCTCCTGAAAAGGCCCTCGGTAGCTGGGCAAGGGGAGCCACTACACCAACCACCATTTAAGGGCGGCCCCTCTCAGGATCTTGCAGTCGCACACAAGACAGCTCAAGATTTCTATCCGCAAGGAGTCCTTAACAAGCGAGTGGAGTTCGAGGACACCAAAAGCAACACCAGCGAGGGGACCGAGTGGAAGAAAACCTTTGCAGCACGCCGGACAAATACAGCTTGGTCGACTTTCTCTCAAGCCTCAACAGCATTTACCGACGCTACTGAGCCAGAAGACCCCTTGAGTCCAATCACTGCCTCCTTCGGAGCAACGAACTTTTCTCAATATTCTTCGTCCCCCTCCTTGGTGGAATCCCGTTGCGGCTCACCCGCCCCAGCAACACGCCATCCTTGGTCATATTACAAACTGGAAACAGACCTGGAAAACCAACCTGTGGATATGACGACAGGACTGGTGAACTTCACGGCTGAAGGCTCATCGTTGCCGAAGCACAACTTCTCGCCGTGCCTGAAGCCGAGACGAATAGTTCGGGACCCAGACAACATCAGAAAGGGTTTGCAAGACCCAGCCCGACATCTGCCCAAGTTCAGGAGGAGAGACAGTATGGGCAAAGATGCGCTGTTTCAGGTCGGCCGTCCTTCTGACGCCATACACCCTGAAGGGCCTTCCATCAGCCAGATCACTGCAGGGCTACGAGCGGGGTCCGCAGGTGATTCGAAGGTAGTCTTGCCGGTCCATCCAAAAGAGGAATTTGAGTCTCTAGTGGAATTGGAATCTCTGCTACCAGATGCCGAGCCACTCCGCAGTCCCGACTTGCCTGACCTCCAAGGCATGCAAATTGATGAAGCGGCCGATCAAAATATGAAGAAAGATACGACGAAAGAAGTTCCGCGAGACGTCGACACACCCACGACCGGGAACGGGTCATCGCCCGAAGGTCTTTCTCCGTTGATCATGACCCCTTGTCCCGATGAGCCGGAGGACACGGAGGCTTCACAAAGCCCCATCTTGGACTCGGGGCTGATCCAAGACGTCTGTGAACAAATTCTCAGGCAAGCATTCGGTACAGAGTACGACGACATTGCGCATACCGATGCGGCTGAGGAAGCATATAACACCGTCAGCTACTGCCTGGACGAGCTGTCGAGAATTCTTCCGGATGACAGTCTGTTTGGCTCCTCCATCTGCATCCAAGAACTGCCTCGCGGAGCTGGCCACATTGCGCCGACCCGGCAGGAGGGAAGCGGGCCAAATTCTGGAATGGGCTATGGTGGCGGAGCGAGCAATGGGTCACAGAAGAGACCGAACGACGACGGTGACGGGTACCCCAGCCGGGGGCCTGAAGACGGTTCTGGACACGGAGATCGAGGTTTCGGTGAGGGTGGTAATGATGGCGGGTACAAAAGAGCAAGAATGACGGCTGACCCGGAACCGAAACTGAGCTGTCCCTTCCGCAAGAGAAACCCTGAGAAGTTCAATATCCGCGACCATCAGTCTTGTGCTGTTCAACACCATAAGAACATATCTCTGGTGAAGTAAGTCTCGTACCTATACTGTCTCTGATGGATGCCTGGAGTGCTAATATGGTCCTTGGTTAGGCGCCATATCAAGACCCACCATAAACAGATAACTGGATCGCTCTACCCTTGCCCTAGATGTGGAGAGAACATGCCGTCTCCTGAAGCAGTGCAAGCGCATCTTGCGGTTCCGAGTGACAGGATATGCAGCCCGCAAGAGGGAAGTGCGAGCCGAAATCCAGAGGATGGCATCATGGACCGACATGAATCTCTGCTCAACAACCGAAAGGCACACGGCAAGATTGATAACTGGCAAAACCTGTGGCAAAACCTGTTCCCTTCAGACGATGTCGTTCCAGAACCCGGTGAGTGCTTCCATGTTGACCGTTCTGTCTCTGGGTATGTCTTCGTGTGGAGCGTTTTTCTGACATTGGCGATGAAGATTTTGAGCCCCCAGTCGAGCGCGAAGAGTTTTACAGAGATCTGCAGAATTCTCGCGCACAACTTGTCCAGACCTTGAGTGCGAGCAAAAAGCTGGAATTTTCGGAGAACCAACAGCCAGAGCAACAACGCGTGGGGCAACTCGTTGACCTTTTCTACGGCCATATTGACCAAGTCTTCGAAAACTCCCGTCGCCAGCCGTTGACCATGGTCCACCGTCAGAGGAGCGGTAGACGTAACGCGAGAGCCGAGTCTTCGATTTCGGAAAGCCCAATAAGTCCAGTGAGCCAGAAACAGGGTCGAGGACAGAGTCAACTTGCGGTTCCCAGGCCGATTGTCAATAAAAGGGTCACGAACGGCGACAGCAATGGAGGCAGCCTAGCTTCTTCTCTCGAGACGATCAATAGTGCCGAGTCGTGGGCGAATGTCGGTCAAGCAGAGCTGATGGTGACGAGAGCGCCTCCTGGCTTGACTGGTTCGGGGAATATCCCACTGCACCAGGGACAGTTTGCGCAAACGGGCGTCGGTGTGGTCGCATCTCCCTTGGGTCCTCGTCAGAGTCGACAGAATGACTTGCCCGCAACGCCAAGCCCAGTCACTCCCAGAACTCCCATCAATGCTCAGGTAGTGTTTGGCGTTTACGGCAATGGCGTCGTCAACCTGAGCCAGCCTGCTCAAGTGCCCGGGTTTCCCCATAGTCGACAAGATGTGGTAGATTCAGGAATCGAGATGGTGAATCATTGTCCTCCAGCCCAGGGCATGAATGGATTGAACAATATCCATCGAGCCGACGCCAGGGGAATGTTCGGTCCGTCGTCACAGCCGCAGCAGCACAGGCCTGCAGAGATGGGCTTTGGGGTGCCCCTGCCTCAGCACCTAGCTTATCAGCAACAGTGGGGACACATGGAGGTGGTCAGCCCTGATGATTCTCAAATGGTTATGGGAGAGATGTATGCTTCCGATTTCGACTGGGGCTTGAATGGTGGTGGGATGGACCTGCTCCGGCAACAGTATCAAGGGGGTTCTTCGGATTTCTGATGATGTCGAAGGTCCATTTTGGGCACTGATGATGCTCTTTGATGTTGAGGGGCAGCCATCGCCGGCGGTCGGCGACGACACCCAGCCGAAAGGAAATGCCAATGGAACTCAAGGTCTCAGATGCCAAGCCAAGTGACTAGAATAACATTTGGGATGATAAAGAAGCAGAGGTTCGAAGGCGAGGAAACACGGTCGGATTGAAAGGTTTGAGGTTTTGAAGAGGAGAGCGGGAGCGATGCGGCGGGTTGTCAGATTACCTACATTGCGCTGTTTCCGTGCACAGACCAATCCCTCCCGTTGCTCCTCCCGTTCGACCAACAAGCCCGATAAGGAAAGCCCCGCGATATAAGAATAACCCATAGAGAGATACATAGAGAGCTCCTTCAAGTCCAAGAGACTCATACTGTTTTCTTTTCTCTTATCATTTAGACGTCAGTTTGTAGTACAATATCGCCATACTCTTAACATTTTGTGCCTACTTGCCAATTTATCACTACAATGAAATCCCACGCTCATTTCCTCCCGATCGTGACCTCATCTCTATGACCAACAACTCCTCGCTACATACATGTCGGTGGTCTACTAGTCTAGGCTTTCACTAACCTCCATTTCAACTGGACATACTTCTCGTCCATCACAAAGAAAGCCGTGTAGTCCTCCGCCTGCACACGTCCATCTTTCGCATACCTGAGTTGATTGCTGACATAGTACACCAAGTCATTGTCCCCCCAAAACACCTTGTGCCCTAATTCACCTGACAGTGCGAGTGTGAATTGGCAGCCCTCTACCTTCACCAATGGGACAACCTTTCCGTTTGCGAGGTCGGAAGGATACAGTGTCCATCTACCCCTGATGCCGGAATAGTAATCGACAATCTTTTGGCAGTCTGCTGCCAAGGGCGCAGAGGACCCATAGGTGAATTGGGGCCTACTTTCGTCCCAGCAGAAGTCCTGTATGGGATCGTTGAGGCCGAATTCTTGCCACTCCACTCGCTTGTGCTTCATGTCTGGAGAGTCATTGGGGTCCTCCAGAGTGAAGACGATATTGGATTTTCGCCAATGGTTATGGTGGTGCCATCAAGGAGCTGGACCTCGCGAGTGATGAGGCTATCTGGGGGTGCGGTGATGGCAGATGGGGCAATGGCGGCGGCGGTTGAGATGCCAACCAGAGCCAGTTGGGCAAGGGAGCGGATACTGAAGGTGGACATGGTGGTTTTGGGGTCTTGATGAAGATGTGAGTCGGGTATGACGGAGAATGACTGATGAATATGGTTCTGTTCAGTGTGAACTCTGGTTCTGAGAGTGTGGAAGATGAGACTGGACGCGATGAGAGAAAGAACCTCTACTCATGAGACGAGAAAGATGGCGAATTATATGGGCATGGATCTCGAGTTTTTCTTTTATGATCATCAACCCGTCTAATCCTTTCTGTGAGGAACTGACCCCCAGCCGAGGGCCCCCAATACTCCTCGCTTGATGCACGATTAACAAACATTTGGGTGTATGGAGCCGTTTCCGTGGTTGGCGATCCTTCGCTAGCGAGAATACCACGACAAATATCCAACCGGACCCCATCAGGTGATCCTTCAGGGACTTGGCGTTGGTATTTGATCTTGATACTGAGAATGAAAAAGTTGCTCATTCCATCGAGGAGTGCGAGTCATAGAATAACAAGGTGACCGCTACCGTGGTTTAAAGTCAGATTGTGTTGGCCTCCTGGTGGATGCCGTAAGATAGTAGATGATGATGTTGTGTTGGACAAGCCGAAGGTCAGAGGAGCAGGGAGCAGGGAGCGGGGACGTTGGCGGGTTGCTCTTGTGTTTATAGAATCGGATACAGTTAGGACAGTACATTCTCCTCTCCACACGCACCACCTATCCACAGCTGACTGCAGAGTAGAGTGCACAACGTACCCCACATTTGACGTACTGCACTAACACTTACATGCACTTTTGACATCTTGATTCCGGCAAGGCGCGGTCCAGGCCGCCCGGCCATATCACGCATTGCCGCTCCCGCGTCACCCACCCGACTATTCCAACCAAAAACATCGGCTGGCTAGACTTCCGCCTCGAAAGAGGACACAACATTCCGACAAGCTCAAGCGGCCGCTCCAATCCATCCAACTGCGGTCAGCCAAATCGCAAAGAGGCAGCATCATTATCCCCTGACACTTTCATAACATCGGTGATGGTTGTCCAACGATATGGCAACACCAGGGTCAACGACTCGAGTTGCCGGGCCAAGCAACGGTCTTCCATGGTTTCTCCCAGCCTCATCTGATCCTATCTGGGTTGCACAATAAGCACATGCTGATGATCCATTCTCCTAGCGTGTCCGCCTCCGAATGTGCCGCCACATCCCGCTTGTAATATAGCCGTACCAGGGCTCTGCAAACACCAATCGACTGATACTGCGCCACGCGTTTGCCGAGAAGCCCAATTATGGTTCCCACGAAGGGCGGGATCTCGGTCTCTTACTTCGACTCCGTCTTCTCGATTGCATACTCGCTGATCCCGCTGTCTTTCTGTCCGACAGAGTTGTGCCGGCGTTGCCAAGCTCTGGTTCCATACTTCGCTTGATGTCGCCAAATATCTCGCTCATGTCTTCAAGCGATTTGCCTGGCAAAGAAGAAAAGAGTCCGTGGTCAGCTGTGTCTACCAAGATCAAGAGCCAAGGCACCTTCCTTACCTCTTGTTTCGGGATACGTGATGGCAAACACAATTGCACACAGCGCGTTGGTGAGGATGAAGAAGATCTAGTGAGCCGTCAGCCAAGCCACCCAGTCGTCCTGCTCGCACAAACTCTGCTATCAAACGTAATACTTCCACCCTACGGCAGCCAACGCAATGGGCGAACACTGGGCTATAATCAAGCTAATCGAATAATGAAGGACCTGGACGACGGCATTTGCCTTGCCTCTCAACTCGGTGGTGAAGACCTCGGGCCTTGGATAGTTCAGATCAGCCATGAAATTATCACCATGGGACAGGACTTTACGTACGGAATGATCCAAGTCATCGGACCCAAGAGTGCCGAGTAGTTGGCCGATAAAACGAAAACGCAGGCGATGAGCCCGCGCTGGGCTGCCTCATTTGTTGGGAACCCCGGTCGGGCCGGAAAGATAGCGGCGATGATGGTGATAATAAGATAACAGAGTGACAATAGCGAAGCGCTGGAGACCAGAATCTTCCTCCGACCGATGCGGTCCACGAAGAGT
Organism: Pseudoneurospora amorphoporcata; assembly: GCA_033297205.1. NCBI lineage: Eukaryota > Fungi > Ascomycota > Sordariomycetes > Sordariales > Sordariaceae > Pseudoneurospora > Pseudoneurospora amorphoporcata. Next base: position 18,227 of record MU859172.1, on the reverse strand, counting down.
AGGCACGCCAGGCACGCCACCGGAGCCACCAACCCGTATAGTCCGCTTATGAGGAGCTGCTGATCCTGATTGTACTGCAGTGTTGCATATATAGCCGGTTGGAAATACTGGATGAAGCTGATGCCACTCAGCATCGCGGCCGCCCAGGCAAAAGCTCCAACAAAAAGCCGCTTCCTAAAGGCCGGCGTCTTGAGGAGCTCTGCCCAGAAAAGATCGCCCGGGACCTGTAGCCCGCGCGCAATGCCGGCTTGCATACGCCTGAACTCATCTTTGCACCACTCATCGTTGGAGCCGTTGTGATGGTAACTGCGAAAGGCTTTCTCGGTGGCTTCATGACGGCCTTTCAGGCACAGCCATCTTGGCGACTCACTAATAAAGAGGACTCCGACCCCAAGAGCGAGGGCTAGAATGCTCTAGATAGCAAAGCCGACTCTCCACTGGTTGGGGCTATGCCACTTACCTTCCCTACTCCTGTCCAAAGGGCGACAAAGAAGCCCCAAGCGCACATTCCGGCGAGACAGAGGGTCAGTAATTCCCACTCAGCTTTTCGGGATTTGGGCGACTTTACTCATCTGGGTAACTGCGTTTAATCTTGCCCTCTCGTGGGTCTGAAGAAGATGTTGTGAGCAAGAGCCTCGCATGAATCACCTTGACAACAACAGAAGACCGTACTCACCTTTGCGATCTCCGCACCAAAGACGGGTGCGACCCCTGTGATTGTACCAACAGCATATCCAACAAGCATGCGACCGATGATGAGCATAGCAACATGTGCCGCACCGGTTATCAGTGCACCCCCGAGGACCCCAAAGGCGCACCCCAACGCAATCGCTTTTCGTCTTCCAAGCCTGTCACTAGTGACACCGACCGAAGCGCTTCCAAGCCATGCTATAGTTGGCATATAATCATCTCACGGTACCCTCATCACCGTCCAAATTTTTGAACAAGTGAAGACTTACCGACTGCCTGGTAAACTGACACAATAGCCCCTCGGAGAGCCGCATCAGGATTGTAGAAGTATTTCAGAAAAGAGGTCAGAGCCAGACTTGGAGACAGATTTATACGGGGTTGGGGGTGTTGAATCTGCCGAACTGCTGGTGTCATCTGAGCGGGAGGCATTCAGCTACAACGAACCCCTCACGCACCTCTCTTCCAACGCCCTGGATTCAGCCTAGTGTGAGGAGAACCTATCAAGCAAGCAACACAATTGTATAGGTCGACGCGTCACATCAACTCGGTAAAAGATTCCGACGGCCAGTTCCAACACTCGACATTGGCTGCCAGAATCCTTCTTTAACCAAATCATGAGAAATACCAGCTTCTATCCCCATGATGCGTCTCCAAGGTACCATACGATCAAGGACTTCATTCAAGTGGAAGAGGGCAAAGTCAAGATGGTTGGTACTGTCATTTTTGGTTTGGTCCTTGCATCATCTTGTCATTCTTTGGCCTCTCTTTCCCAGCGGTATGGTCGACCCCCTACACTTGACGTAGTACACAGCTTGCTAACTCCCATCTGGGTACCTCAGCTGCGGCAGCGATGGAGATTTCGTGCACATCGTTCGCAACTCCCTCCAGGACCCAAGACCATCAGAACCGGTGTTCGAAAGCCATGGCTCTGGTTCCAAGAACTGACCAAGGAGTATGGTGATGGTGATGTTGTCTACATCCAGATGGGTCCGACACCGACCATCATCTTGGGTTCCGCCCAGGCAGCCTGGGACCTGCTTGAAAAGCGTGGAGCCATCTACTCATCCCGTCCACGCTTCATCATGGGCGGCGAGCTCCTCTCTGGAGGCATGCGAGGCCTGATGGCTCCTTCCTCGGCTTTCTGGAGGCGTTGGCGCAAGGCCTTACACAACGGGTTCATGCAGCGCCAGAGTGAATCCTACCGGCCTATCCAAAATCTCGAGTCCAGGGTCCTAATGCACGACTTGCTCACAAACCCCAAGGAATTTCGGACGCATCTCGAGCGTTATGCTGCTTCGGTCATCGTGACGGTTACATATGGACGAAGGGTTGAGGATGCTCGGACTGATGCTGTGGTGCGGGCCAATGCTGAGTCTATGAGTCGTCTCACGTCTGTCAAGTATGTTTGGTTTAGCGGTGCAATCTGTCCATGCAGCTTCTGACGTGTCGCTTATCGCATAGTAACCCAGGCAAGTTTGCTATAGAACGATATCCGGCGCTCAAATATGTGCCAAGCATCTTTGCGCCATGGAAGGCCGAAGTGCTGAGGCAACGGCAAAAGGATATCAACATGTATCTTGGTCTTGTGAATGAAGTCAAAGACAAGATGAAGCGAGAGGTGGCAGTTGATTGCTTCACTACGTACCTGATCGACAAACAGGAGAATCATGGCTTGGATGATTTAGAGCTGGCATATGCCGCTGGTTCCCCTTTTGGTGCTGGAGTTGAGACGGTGAGTGCGAGCTTCCAATCCATCACGTGGGCGCTTAGTCTTACTCATATATTGCTTCTGTCTTGGAAAGTCGGCCGGTTCCCTAGCTAGTTTTCTCCTCGCCTGCGTCAAGTTCGGCCAGGGCTTTATCCCCAAGGCACAGGCCGAGCTGGATAAAGTCGTCGGTAGTGATCGGTTACCGACTTTCGAGGACATGGTGTCGCTCCCGTATGTGACTGCTATTGTCTCGGAAACGCTGCGTTGGCGGCCTATCACTGTGCTTGGCGGCACACCGCGCGCTAGCATCGCAGATGATACGTATAGGGGGATGTTCATACTAAAGGGCAGCATAGTCATCGCGCCTCTTTGGAGTAGTGAGTGTTTATCATATTCTTTTCCTCTTTCGTCTTCTTTTTGTTGCCGTTCATGTTTGCTCTTGCCGAAAACCGTCTGCTTTCCAACTGGCTAACCAACACTTCAATGCGCCTCAGTCCACCTAAATGAGAACGATTTCCCTGATCCGCATAGGTTATTACCGGAATGCTTTCTTGAAGAACGCCAATACCCAGGCCTGTTTGGCCACAGCGCATTTGGATGGGGCCGTCGTGTCTGTCCAGGACTCCATTTGGGACATCCTTCAGTGACTCTCAATATTGCCCGGATACTATGGGGGTTCAACGTCAGTCTAGCCAAGAACGAGCGTGGCGAAAACATTGAGGTTGATATGTTAGTGAATCTGTTTCTGGTTTTCACTTGCCTCAAAGCGGATTACATCGAGTGTTACTGATGTCCGCGCTTACCCGCAGTTTTGCGTTTTCGGATGGCTTTAACTCAAGTCCCTTACCCTTCGAGTGTTTGATCACTGCTCGTTCTTCAAAGCATGTGCAAGTCATTGAGCAAGAGTTCCAAGATGCGTTGCGACACTTGAAGAATTATGCTGCTGATTCAGAAGATTAAGGGGTTATGACTACGAAGAACGTTGTGTATAATGATGTTGCGCGGCCGGGGCTGGCATGATGTGAAATAAAAGAGGAGCAGCGGAACAGGGTGAGATAACGAAGTGGTTGCAGGTACACCACAACCGTTCTGCGATGTCGAGGTTTGGTCTTGTTGGTATGGGGGTTGGGAGATTTCTCGTCATATCTGCTAGGAATCAAGCAGGGTCTCCAGGACAGTGTCGGAATATGACTGTCTCTGGCATCGTAGGGGAAGCGGTACACTCATCGTAGTGATTGGAGTATGTCTTGCTTGCCGTGAAGTGGGAGGATGAGTGAGCCTCGATCTCTCCTGAGCTGAGAAATAGTTAGACTGATGTAACTTCATTGCTGCAGTAAAAGACTGATGTTTACTTGGATGATATACTGCGATGCTTGCAGTCGTTTCTGGAGCTCTTGCTTTAATCTCTTCGGCGGTCACAGCGCAAGCACGTATTTCGACAACCGGTGCCCCCGTTTGCTACGTCAAGGTACCTCGCCTGTCCCATGACGGGTGACAAGTTTCCAGTTGTGCGGTGGAGAGGCAGAGCCATTAACGCGCCAAAAGAAATTATATGTTAATGGTCTCCAAGACGGTTTATGTAAGGTACGGAAGCTTTCCAGGTATTTTATTCTGCTGGTGTGTCACGTTTGGGCTTCTCAGGCTGACCACCTCAGCCTCCAGCGAGACTGTACAATCTAACCCTGGTTTGTTTGTTAGTCTGGTACAAAAAACGCCAATTTCCACTTTCGAAGTATTGGAAACGGAAAAGCATTTGGGTTTTGGAGCGGATGGGTGCTGTTGGGGCCTACTCTCTTATATTTTCTCGTCCCCAAAGGCCTTGAGAGTAGACGGAAAGCAGACGGCGAGAAGTATAAGAGGCTTTTGTAGCGTTTTTAACCCTTGCTATTGTCCTATAATGCTTTAAACGGAGGCCAGTTTCTCTTTTTTGAAGGTTAATGAGAGCTCCAAATCCCCCCTGCTCAACCCTTACCCGAAGAACCAAACTAACAAACAAACCAGTATTGTATTGTATTGGATAATTTTAGGTCAGCATTCACCATTCAGCCACCCAGTTGAACAGCTGCTTCGGAGAGTTTGCGACGCTCAAAGGATCTGGCCAATTAACATCACCAAGGCCATAGAGTCTCCTTGATGTATGAGTATCAAAATGTGGGAGAAATGCTCGACAGGCCTTGGAGGCCTATTTTTCCAACCTCAAATCTCTACTTGGTCACTTCAGGTGGAAAAAATCATCAGGATTCAGACACACAGCAACTGCTCCAACATTGTATTGGGGTCAAACAACATCCTGTATGTGCTCGTCTAATCTTCCAAGTTACACCGTTATTCCTACCCATAACTTTAATCATCCTCATCCGTTGCTTCACACTCCTCCGTCTCTTCCACATAACCTGTCCGCTCCGTCAACTGCCTCAGGTCCCAGCACAATAACACTCGAATCCGCAAGCACAGACGCTTGAAACCCACCACCCATTCGCACCTCCAAGTCGCATCTTGTACGGCTTCGGGCCCCTTTACGCAGGCAATTTCGCATCCACCACCACCGGCCGATGATCTGAGATATACACCCCATCCCCGAACTGGTTGGTCAAGACTCCATACGTCAAGAATTGGGTGTCGAGAGGATCGCGCACAAACAGATAGTTGATCCGCATGTCATCCGAGGTGGATGTCGTGAAGCTCGTGGAAGTCTCGGTGTCCTCTACGCTTCGACCATGGGCTTCTCCCGCTGGATTCACGTAATCCCGATCGGTAAGCCCCTCATGACATCACTAAATGTCATGCATGCCCTTTGGTCGCCTTTTTGATACGACTGCTCGCGCTCTGGATGACCGTCTCAAGAACCGTGATAGCAGCAGATTCGATGTGGTCGATCATTGGCTCAAGGCCATGGGGAAGAATCCCGGCCAGGTATCGCTGCGGGATGTCTATGCTACTGCAACTGCAGCAGTGGGTGCTGCAAGCGATACCATCACCTGTGCTCTCCAGTCATTCGTTTACTTCATGAATCATCATCCGAACGCCTGGAAGCGGGCTCATGAGGAGATTGAAGAGGTACAGCCAGCACAGGGTCTCTGCCGGGACCGTGTCGTCAAGTTCGCCCATGCTCAAGGGCTTCCTTTTCTCCAGGCTTGCATCAAAGAAGCCCTGCGCGTCTTGGCCTTATTTCTGTAACGATGCCTCGACTCGCTCCGCCAGGCGGACTGACCATCGGCAATAAGCATTTTCTGGAGGACACCATCCTATCAATAAATCCGTGGGTGATGCATCACTCCAGGGAGCTTCGGGGCCCCGATGCGCGAGAGTTCAATCCTAATCGGTGGTTGAGAGACGGCGCGGGAGAGCTAGAATATTTCATGCCGGTAAATAACCTTCTCGCCTCCAACAGCCCTAACAAGGGCATATTGCCCATCCTAGCTGACTCGTCCCTCTATTCAATCGTACAGTGAGGCCAAGGGTACACTTCTTGCCATAGCCAGTATATTGCCTGTATAGAGCTGTCCAAGCTCAAGGCAACTCGGGTAAAAGATAATGATATCAGGCAAGTAAATAAATATCAGGACCGGCAGTAGATGGCGTATTTTATTTTACAGTCGTTCCGCATTCATAGCCCTACTATATTAAGTAGCGAGGGGGCCAAGAACTGAGTTCATGATAATGCCATTTGAACCCGTCTTTCACTTGCCCAGCCGAAAAGACCTTGTCAAGGTGGATAACTTCCGTTGTGGATTGAAGAAAGGAAAAGACTATGGCCGAAAGACATGATTTCTGTCTATCTGAAAAGTAACACCTTGCAAGCCAAAATATCTCTACGCAGAATCCGGTCCCTTGTTCTCGCGTTCCTGTAATGCGCTGCGCACCTTTGGAAGAACATAGCGTCCGTAGTCGATGGCATCGTTCAAATTATCATAGCCACGAATGGAAATGAGCTCGGCTCCGAGATCCACGTAGTCGAGAATCGAACCAGCAATAGTCTGAGGGGATCCCACCAAAGCGGTCGATGCACCGCGAGCGTTGGTGGCTGTGACGGTGGGATACCATAGCGCACGGTCATGGACATCTCCACGTGAAGCAATTTCCAGCAACCGTTGAGAGCCCACATTCTGCGGCGTGGGGGCTTGAACTTGCGGGGCCTTGCTGTCGGAAGGCTTATTTCCTCCTCCCGAGATGGGAGCCTGGTTCGCCTTCAAGATATCCAGAGTGCGGTATGCCTTGTGCCAGGCCAATTCATCCGTCTGAGCAATGATGGGTCGGAAGGTGACCCAGATGCGAGGACGGTCTGAATCGGGACGCCCAGCTTCAGCAGCTGCTTGATAAATGCGGTCGATCTGCTCCTTGGTCTCTTTTAGAGGCTCGCCCCAAAGACCAAAGATATCAGCCAAGGCGCCTCCAATGCGGTACGCCTCCTCCGAGGAGCCACCGACCGAAACCGGGATGCCCGTGCCATTGACTGGACGAACATGGTTGGAAAATTGCTTGAACTGATAGAACTTGCCATCCCAGTCAAAGGGATCTGGTGACTGCCAGGCGCGACGTAGGATGCGGATGTACTCCTCAAGTCGAGCATAGCGCTGATCTTTGGGAAGAAAGTCACCCTCCTTGGCTTGCTCAGCATCGCTTCCGCCAGCGATAAAGTGTACAACGGCTCGACCTGAGCTGAGCTGGTCAAGCGTGGCCAGTGCTTTCGCAGCGACGGTGGGATAAAGGGTGTTTGGACGCAGGGCGATGATGATCTTGAGCTTTTTGGTGGCGGCAGCAATGGTGGCGCCTATGGTAAAAGGGTCATAGGACGAAGAACCGTAGGGCACGAGGGTGTAGTTGAATTGGTAATCATCGAGGTTTTGGGCGTAGCGAACCAGGTAGGCAGGATCAATGCCGGCACCCGGGATCGGATTCAGCTCGGTGGAAGCATTGGCGAATGTCAAGCTAATGAACTCAGTAGGCATCTTTGGTGACCACGACAGGATGAGACTGGCTTTCGACTGGTTTCTGGGCGTAGCAGTATGCTCGGAGGAATGACGATAGTTTTTCTGATGAAGAGGTCGACATCATGGCGGTGGCCGTAATAAAGACACGAGGTGTAGCCGACCGGATACCTCATCAAAGAGGAGAGAGGCCATGACGACAGCTGTTTGCGGATCACGCAATGCGGGATGGTGGTGTTCTTGATATGTAAGCAGAGCCATGAACCGTCAACCCGACTAGCAAATCGAAGGCATGGACACGGTGAGGTAAGTGACCCCAATCTTACACCAAGCCCCGTAGCATCTTGGATAGCCAGTGCCGCATTGATGGCGATGGCATCATTTTGAAAGGTTTATGGCCATTCTGGAAAGGGAGATGAGTGTACAACCCGTGGGATTGCCGATGCTCACGGACCCGGATACAAAACCCTTCCTAAATGCGGGGGGAAAGACAGGTTGAAGTCATCGCCAGACGAAGATCTGGTAAGAAAATTGCAGACACACGGCGTTTGGGTGTGAAACCCGACGAGAACCCACGTCCCATGTCAATGATCGCCTATATCGCAAGTTAGCCAAGAACTGACGGGAATGGGTGGAAGGGACAGGGGGGCGGAACGACATCATCCAGCAACAGCGCAAAGTGCAGTCCAAACCTGGGGAAGGAACCATGGAGTGAACCTCAAAGACGGAATCAACCGGGATCGTCCTGCAAGCACCTGCTCAACTTGAATTGGAAGTTGCGCTTGGCCTGAAGGCCAGATGTTCGTGAAGCAGGCACGACAGGCTTCGCATCGTCCGAGGCCTGGTCAGAATCGGTTGGGCTTGGCGATCGGGATTGGCCCGCGAGGGCACCAACAACACCACCCATACAGGAGACCTCTAGTCCCCATCGAACCATTCACGGCCATTCGCAGTTCGCTGGGCAACAACCTCACCCCATATCGTCGCCTTCAAGGGACCACATCACGCCAACAACCGCACCACCATCCCAAAACACCATCAAGGCATCGCGAACCGCACACGTCGCATTGCGTGCAATACCGCCCGTCATGTCCAAATTAAATAGCCTATCCCCCGATTGACTCGGTCCTACTATGCCTCTTGTTTCACCAGACCATCATCCATACCTATACCCCGAGCCTTTGGAACTCAAAGGTCAGCAGCGTGTTGCACTTGCACGTCAAAACACACAATGACTGCCTTCCGCCCAAGCCCCTTCAGGCCCACTATGCCCCTGCGTGTCTCTTCGCAGCCACAGACACTCCTCAAGACGCCTGCGACGGGGTAGGTGGTCATCCCGCCGTTCCAGCCCGCTTGATGAATGTATGCTCATGCCATGATAGGTCGGCGCTATTGCCAAGGATCGTGCCCGGCCTTGTTGTCTTTGGTGCAGGTAAGCATAACCACCTCCAGCGCATCCCCGTCCCTCGTCGGCGCCGTCTTGCTCGTGTCCGGTCCTAACTGGAAATCCATTGTCATGAAACAGTCTACACCGTCGTTTCCTATATCCGTTCTCAGTTGCGGAATGAATCCAATACGTTGAACCGGGTCTTCTCTCAGCAAAACACCCCAAGCGTCATGGAGAAGAGGAAAGAGCGGTACTTGATCGAAACCGAGGGTGATCCCCGCAAGACGATATACAATGTGTTGAACTAGTAGAGCCACGGATATCATGCGAGTTGGATTGGCGGCGTTTGGGCGGTTCGGGAGCAACAGGAACTGTTTTTGTTCGGTTTCCGCGTGGGAGACGCGGCGTTATTTGTGTTTTTTATACCAATGTTGAGATGGGAATTTGAATGGATGTTGCACTCGATCCAACCTTCCACGTGGTGTTGTGTTCTGTAGTGTGCCTCAGAACCTCGGCATTGACGTAGAGGTAGTAGGACCTGGTGCCCAATCAGCACAGTACGGTGTACTACAAAAACTGGCGGCATCTCAATGCACGTACTCTCAACGCTTTTGCAATATCATCTCTACCGAAATCTGTTAGTAGGAGATAATGAAAACCACTATGCTTTCGCTCCTTATTACTTGGTACGTCCCCTGTCCCCTTCTTGGCGATCTTACAAAAACAAGCATAGGTGTGCTATCACGAACAGATGGATAACGTGATTGATATAAAAGATGATGGATGATACTATAGAAGAGAGAGGAGCGGGAAGTCTGGAGGGCTAGAAATGGTGGGCTAGAAACCCAGGGGACGAGTGGGGCAGTGCCCTATGCCCGGGACCCACCAACACACCCCTATAAACCGGAAGATTGCTCAAGCTATTTATATTATTTACTATTTATATAGTGATGTCTATAATAGTATTTACGCCTAGTGAACCTTCTTCTAGACTATACCTATTAATTTAATAAATCTTACATACTTATGTAGTTTAAGTAGTTTCGTAAGACTATTTACTAGCATCTCTTCTTTTAGTAGATGTTCGATTGTGAACGTTCTTCTATCTACCTTTTGAATTAATTATTTATATTGTATATTGATATAATAGTTTCTGGTTAGTATGTACAGATTTAGTATACAATCTTTCGTATTATTATTGTTTATATATAAAATTCTATTAACCTTTTGGAAGCTTAAATTTATATTGAGATTATTAAATATCCCTCCTACCTAGTTAAGAGCCTTTACTATCACGGGGCAACACGAACGTAAGGGGTAGATATAACAAACGTAGTTGTACAAGGAGGGGATAAATGAATGAATAAATAAATTTTTCGACTACGTTCTACCAATACTAGATAATAAGTCGTGCCCGCGACGACGGCTGGGCATAGGTACATTAATGCGGGAAAAAAGCCTCCTTGGCCAGGCTCTAGCGTGCCCATAGGCTGAAAAACCCTAATCCTTCCTGTGGTATTTGGTTCCCACTCTTACTCCAGGCCCCCTGACCCTGGGAGGCCCCGCACTTCCTCGTATGGCAGCGGTTCATCGTCTGGGTCGGGGGTCTCCGCGCGGGCTATTCTTATCCCCTAATAGCCTCCTCCTTGTAGTACCTGGATGTGTGTGTATCCCTCATCCTTGAGGGCTTGTATTCTTGCAAGGAACGTCGCGTAATGTTACGAACTTAAGTAATGACACGGGCCCACCGAACCATGGATATGCGTTGTTGTGCAAGGAAAAGAAAGGAAGGGTGTGTGCGGAGCGAGAGCCCTAGAAGGCCAGTTCGTGCGCGCACATGACCCTGCACATGACCGTGCCATAACAATGGGCATGGCACATCAAGGGTCGGTGCAGGGTGGGCATATCACAAGATAATCCTGTGATATCAGGAGTAAGAGCCAGGATCAGGCAAGGAGAGCTCATAACTGCTAAGACAGGCTCATGAGCCAGGAAGAAGCTCATGAGCTAAGGTACGACCAATGAGCCAGACATATGTAACTAGAAGGCACCAAGGTATAAAAGGACGACTGGAGAACTCAGATTGTTAAATAGTTCTGCAGTAGTCAACAAATCATCATCATTGAGACTAGTATGACGCTACCATACTTGTTGTGAACCTTTTGGCTTCACCGAACGTCTTCTGATAGTCTTCACCTTCAGCTATCCCATTTAGGCAGATCAGACTGCCGTTCGTCACACGTTGACTACTCCCTTTGGCCTATTTCGGATAGTACTGAAGGTATTACTATGTCTTCTCTCGCTGGCCCCGTCAACACTTCGGAGAACGACACCTTGAACATCGAAGCCACCAACCATCTTCTCAAGGAGCTGTAGAACCGAATTCTACAGCTGGAGGAGCAGCTTAAGGCTAAGGCAGAGTCCAACAATGACAATCTCAAGGATAACAACCCGGCGGACCCCCCGGTCGCGAGACCTACACTCCCTAAAAAGAACGTCAAGATCGAAGCTCCTGACAAGTTCGGAGGCCAGCAGGACAGATTGCAGGGCTTCCTCCTGCAGATCCGTACCTATCTCGAATATTACCCGGAAAGTTTTCCTATAGAGACCGACAAAGTCATCTTTACTGGAACTCGTCTTAAGAATAGAACACTCACTTGGTACGAACACGTCCTCCAAGACTGGTATAGTCATAGAGACTGAGCCAAAGAAAGCACCAAGCAACTTATGACGAACCTCCAGAAGTTCGTAGACGCTCTGACCGGTGTGTTTGGCGAACACGACGAAGAATTGAGAGCTTAGGAGAAGCTCCTCCACCTTCGCCAAACCACATCCGCCTCGGCTTATGCCACTGCTTTTAAGTAGTACGCTGTCAAAAGCCAGTTCAATAACGAAAGCCTCATGCAGATGTTCTATCAAGGTTTGAAGAACTCTATTAAGGACGAGCTGTATAAGGAGGACCGGCCGGACACCATCGACGAGTACGTAGCTCGCGCTATCCATATTGATGACCGCATATAGCAGCGTAGCCAGGAACGACGCAACCCACGTCTTCGACACCAGCAATCCACGCGCCAAATCAACCCCAAACAAAAGCGCAGCTGGGGTAGGAACGAAGAGCAGGACGACAGAGGAGACCCCATAGATATCGGCGCCGTTCAGACTAAAGGGCGCCGTGACATATCATAGATCAAGTGTTTCAACTGTGGCAAGAAGGGACATATGAAACGCGACTGCCATTCCTCCAAGCAATTCAAATAGGAAAAAGCCGAAGCCGCCGCCATTGAAGGAGCGCGAATGGTCGAGATCGCTAGCGTCGATTATGATCAAGACAACTTGGAAAACGCTATCGACAGAGCTCTGGACGCCAACCCAGAGGGGCAGTGGTGTACAACCGATAGACCCGACAATGTGGCAACCTACATCCGACAGAACAACCAAGAAGAGCCGACAGAAGCCGAGCAGGCAGCCCTCTTGACCTGGCCACGGGACTTCGATTCGCTGGACGAAGAAGAACCCAAAAGGGAGGACGCTCCCACTGATTATAGCCAGGATCTGGGAAACGGCTCAGGGCCTTCAGGGAGGCCCGACGAAAACTAAGTCCCTGGACGAAACGGATCATCCGACGATGCAGCCGTCGGAAGGATAGGATCCAAGACCCCACAACACCTATAGAGGTCGCAGCTGCAGATGATGATGATGAATTTTTCGACTACGTTCTACCAATACTAGATAATAAGTCGTGCCTGCGACGACGGCGTGGCATAGGTACATAAGACGGGAAAAAGCATCGGTTGGCCAAGTCGGACCTTGGCGTAGCCCCTTGCGTTAAAACCCTAATTTTGTGCAGTTTCAAAAAAGAAACCCTTGGGCTCCCAAAAAGCCTTTGTTTTCCTGTCCCCGGCATTGCGAGGCCCCAAAAGTGTATATTGTCCGAGAAGATGCCGTCCTTTTAATGTTGAAATAAAAATGGATCGAGAAGAAATTCCGATTAGAATGCGGCCCAGCCGTTTTGGGTCCAGCAAGCGGCGTTCTAAGGGGGATGAATGAATGAATGAATGAATGAATTTTGCGACTACGTTCTACCAATACTAAGTAATAAGTCGTACCCGCGACGACGGCTGGGCATAGGTACATTAATGCGGGAAAAAAGCCTCCTTGGCCAGGCTCTAGCGTGGCCGTGGGCTGAAAAACCCTAATCCTTCCTGTGGTATTTAGTTCCCACTCTTACTCTAGGCCCCCTGACCCTAGAAGGCCCCGCACTTCCTCGTATGGCAGCGGTTCATCGTCTGGGTCGGGGGTCTCCACGCGGGCTATCCTTATCCCCTAATAGCCTCCTCCTTGTAGTACCTGGATGTGTGTGTATCCCTCATCCTTAAGGGCTTGTGTTCTTGCAAGGAACGTTGCGTAGCTAGTTCCAAATGCCTTTGGCGTATTTTCGGCCGCATACGGGTTACGGTATATAACTAATAGGCAGACGTAGAAATGTCCTTTCTCCCGGGGCGCTCCGCATATGCAATATCGAAACGTCTCAGGAGGGTGGTTAAAACGGTCGTGGTAGGAGTGGAAGTCCCAGTGGCCGGTCGTTTCCCCTACCCATCTCGCAAGATATTTGCGAGGTAGCTCGAGGTAGGGGTTATTATCTTTATACCATGGCTGGTCCGCAAGGCATTGTGGCTTATTGGTAGCCCAGTATAACTCTGGGTCGGATTCGGGCGGTAGGTGCCACAGTTTAAGGCGGCGTGTTTGTCTTTCAGTACCGGGGGCGAGCCAGTTACGGAGAGCCGGCAGCCGGGGGAGGTAGATTTCGTCCGGGGCCTCCTCCGGGGCGGGTTGTGTGTCCGCGAGCGCGTGTAGTCTAGACCACCCTCGTTGGGGGGGCCGTCTTAGTCTTTGGGTTAGCGGGTGGTTACCCGGGAGCGTATGAAGTCTGGCTGCCGTTCTCGCTACCTCCTTTCCAATAATTTCTGGCGGGGCTATACTAGCTAGCTAAAAGGGGACTATCCTTGGGACCGTTCTCTATACTGGTAAGGACTTCCTGAGTGCTTTTGATGCGGTCGTTTCTAGTTGCTCGAGAGCCGACTTGATGTTCGTAGATACTAGGTTCCCTCCTTTCCCAGGTTTGGAGTATCCCGGAAAGAGGGCCGCCGTTCCGTACGTTAGAGTCGGGACTAAGCATGTGGTAAATAGTTGCTTGGCTGAGCGTGGAGTGAGGCCTCGAGAGACCTGGTTAATACGTGACGAGAGGCCTATCACCGTGGTTGCTTTAGGTATGCGTCTCCGGACTTGCGTAGCGAGCGAGAATCTCTCGTCGAGGTGGACCCCTAGCCATCGTAGCTCCTTCTGAGGCTTTATCGTTCCGAGTTGGGTATTAATAGCAATATTGGCTGGGTTCCGCCAAATCTTCTTTGCCCCTTTGCCCCGTGGCGGTAGGTACAGCGCTTCTGTTTTCCTATGGTCTATTTTGAGGCCTAGATCAGCTGCTCGTTGGTGTAGGTCGGCCGCTCTCAATGATGTAGCGTGTAGTATTTGTGTAGCGTCGCGGCCGATCGTAAGGTGCGCTATATCGTCTGCGTACGAAAACGCCGGTCCTTGGTATCGTTTCGGTAGTGAGGCCGTAAATAGTAGGAAAAGTGTGGTTAATAGAGTTGGCCACCCTTGTCCGTTTAGGACTTCGTTGAGCTTATCTACCCTTGTGGATGGGAACGCGGAATCGATGTCGTAGGTCGTAATAATCCTATAGAGTCCAACCCGGTTGGTTCCTTCCACATCGTGAACCAATGCTATGACTAGGTCTGTGGCGGACCGGGTAGGAATCGCACCCGCCGTGTCTCTAGGGATTAGGTCGGCGTTTAAAGCGATCGTAGTCATCCTTCTCGCTATTAAGCGTTCGATGCCTTTGCCTATTATTAATAGTAGCGCGATAGGTCTCCATCCTTTATAATTGTATAGGTCTCTTCCTAGTTTCGAGAGCGTTATTACCTGCGCCTTCTTAAAGGCAGTAGGGAATTTTCCTAGTATAAGTGTCGCGTGCGTAATAGCCCGGACTGTAGGAAGGATCGCTTCCTATGCGCCTTTAAGGGTATTTAGCGTAATACCGTCGGGTCCCGGGGTGTTTGAACCGCATCGAAGGAAAGCTTCACGGATTTCTTCGTCCGTAGGCGTTTCTAGGACCCATTGTGCTATATCTTGTGGGAGCGTAGGGCCGTGGTGTTGGTAAGGTGGAAGGGCGTCATGTCCAGTTGGGCGGAAAGCAGCGTCGGCTAAGTATATAGCGATATCCTCAGGGTCCGTTAACCTCCCGTCCTGTATGTTAATAAGCGTAGGTCTGTCGTCTAAAGGGTCCTTTCTCCATCTGAGGATGTTGCCTAATTCCTTCGTGGATTTTGCCATATCTATTCGGTTGCGGTAGAAGTCCGTACGGACTTTTCTGCAAATTCGTCGGTATTCTTTAGGGTTCTCGTCCCTTGTCTCAGCAAGGAGGTTACTCCACCAGGGCATACTCTTCGGTTTCCCCCCGAGCGCGATGGAGTACTCCTTGATCGTGCCTTCGAAAATATCTATAAAAGACCAAGCGAGTTCGTCGAATTCCCTTTGAGAAATTGGCGTAGGGACCGTTCTAGGTAGGCGCCGTAATAAGGCTTGGTATGCGTCTTCTTCGTTCGTAGCCGGGAGCGTATATTTCTTCCAAGGAGGTAGGTTCTTATTAGCTGGTATAGTAATGACGAGTTTGCGATGGTCCGAAACCTAAGCGCCGACTCTCATATACGATCCCTCCGTTCCAAACGCGAAGTCTAGGGTCGAATCTCCGTTCGCGTGTCTATGTGTGGGTATTCCAGGTGTATTTAGTAGGTTGAGGCCTTGGAAAGCCATTATCTCATCGATTTCGTCCCCTCGTCCTGAATTGCGGAACTAGGGGTCTATTACGAACTTAAGCGAGTAGCACGGGCTAACCAAGTTATTAGAATACACAAAGGCGGGGCCATATAACCATAGAGGCCAGTAAAACAGAAGACTAGAAGGCTCACAAGCTAAGAGGGCTCACAAGCTAAGAGGGCTCACAAGCTAAGAGGGCTCACAAGCTAAGAGGGCTCACAAGCTAAGAGGGCTCACAAGCTAAGAGGGCTCACGCGTGAGCCAGGGCCACACGGTGAGCCAGCTCACAAAGTGAGCCAGACTCTCTAAGTGAGCCAGGACAACATCAAGAGTCTGAGGACACTCGGGTCCCAGTCAATAGCAGAGATATAAGAAGGCACCTAGAGAACCAGCTAGCAAGATAGTTCGACAGTAGTCAATTGATCTTTATCACCGAGACACGTATAACGCTACCATACTTGTTGTGAACCTTTTGGCTTCACCGAACAGCACTGATAGTCTTTACCTTCAGCTATCCCACTTAGGCAGATCAGACTGCCGTTCGTCACAACTAGTCAACTGGCAACTTCGTAGCGAGGGCGACGGTGCCTTTGCTCTTTATATTTGCTAGCGTGTCTCTCGCCCTGTTATTGATGTATGTTGTCCTCGCGGTGCCGGCGGATAACCTATAATTTTTTAAACTGGGCGACTTTAGGCTGTAGAAGTTGGATCGAGCGTTTTGGGTATTCTCTACCGCTATAATACTAGCTTGGCTAGTGGCCAGTGCCCTAATTTTCGGTATTCCGCTTGCCGTTTTAGCTTGGTAAGTCCTTTGGAGATATAGGAAGGAAAGGAAAAGGAACGCGGGTATAGTAGAAGGGGCAATTGTAGGAATGGGAGATTTTTTGTCCGCACCCGTGTCTACTAAGGAGAGCCTGGCGTAGTATTGAGCTACAAAGTCCTTTTTAAATTGTAGATGAGATAGGTAAACGGGTTAGTATAATCCATTGAGGCTGGTGCTGAATTTAGGTCTCTTGAATGTTGTGTATATAGTATCACGGTGCAGGGCGAGGTAGGGGGTAGATGTGACATACGTAGTTGTACGAGGAGAGAGGAAGGGAAGAGAGGGAGGTGTACGGTTTGGATATAGGGTAGGGCTGAGCCATGCCCTGGATCTAGACTGAGGCCCACTAGTGCCTGCATGCGTGCGATCCTATTGGCCAATAGCCAATAGAGACTCGATAGCTGTGCCAATCGTGCAGCGCATCACCAGTGCCATCACAGGTAATCCTATAATACTACCTCCCTGCAAAAGAAGCTCATAGAGCTTCAAACCCTCTATCTAATATATATATATGAAATGATAGATTATCCCTCAATCCCCGTCTTCCAACTCCTCGATCCGTAACTGAACGCTCGTAATCCGCGATTAAACGGCCGCGCTATCGTCATCATCCTATTAGTAGGTCCCATCCTCCAGCTGTGCCTGCACATTCCTTGTCGGGGGCCGCATACCCTACCAGACCTCCGCCAGCCTCCCAAATACTCTACTGAGGAACTGGTCCATCTTCCTTGAGTCCTCCTCGGTTAAGGGTTCGAGCTCCCGGCTTACGACTTCGATCGCGGACCCTCGTGCTTCATAGTCAACCGCGATGTCCGCGACGGCGGCATTAATCTGCTCTTTTAGGTCGGCAATGCGTTTGGAGCGTCTCGGGGGCGGGGCTGGAAGCGTCGTGTAGCGTGTTTGGGGCGCCTGGGCCTTCCGCTTCGGGGCTGGGGCCCGTTCTTGAAGTATGGCCTTGATCTCTAGCCAGTTTCGAACCGCTGGCAGGATGGGCGCATTTGGGTGATCGCGATGGAAGGTGGTGACGGCTTCTCTTGCTCCCTTAACGTTGTTAAGGGGCTCGTCGGTAGGGTTGTGATGCTTCCACTTCACGGTGTAGAACCAGTGACGGTTGCCTCCTCGTTAGAAGTAGTCCAATAGCCTGTCGAGTTCCCACTTTGCCACTTCTTCGTAATCATCAATCCTAACCATTACCCTGCCTTCGTTAGCTCGCACGTCGCCCTGCAAATCGGCTTGGCTAGGAAGGCCCGCGTGGTGAGGTTTGACCATAGAGATATAGAAAACTAGCAAGCACTTCATATTGGCAAGTAAAATCAGCTTAACGTTATGGGAACGTGCCCAATCCACTTTGAAAGGGCCCTCCTATCGGGGGTAAAGTTTGTTGTATAGCCTGCCGTCGTTGAGATTGGTCGTATTCAGTATGACGAAATCACCAGAGCGGTATTTTAGTGCGTCCGACCGATTTTCATTAGCGTTAGCCTCGTATCTATCTTGTACCTTCTTTGTAGAGGTGCGTACATAATCCCAAATAGCCTTAAAACGAGCGAGCAGCTCGTTGGCCTTCAAATATTCCTTCTATTATACAAGTAAGAAGCCCTCTAACGGTATAACCGCTACAGGCTCAACGCCCATACGGGGGTGTCATGGGTCTGGCGCCCAGAGGTAATGCCTGGCTTCCATGCGCCAGGCCTGTGCCTGCCGGGGGTTCTCCAGACCACCTTGCAGGCCACTGGCCTTCCTCGGCTCGCCCGGCTCGCCTCTGTTTGGCAGGCTTGGCATTCCTTCTTTCCCGCACACCTTTCGTGTATTTAGTCA